>JANAVB010045020.1:444159-749159 GCA_029216955.1 Iris pallida
TGTTCATAGACGACATCTTAGTCTATAGTAAGAATGAAGTAGAGCATGAGTAGCATCTCCGAATAGTCCTACAGATTCTCAGAGAGCACCAGTTGTACGCGAAGTTCAGTAAGTACGAATTTTGGCTTGATCACATTTCGTACTTAGGTCACATCATCACCCGAGGTGGAGTGGAAGTGGACCTCCAGAAGATAGTTGCCATAAAGACATGGCCAGTTCCCAGCATCGTCGCAGAAGTTCGTAGTTTTCTAGGATTGGCCGACTATTACCGACGATTTGTGTTAGACTTTGCTCGTATTTCGGCACCATTGACGCAGTTGACCCGCAAGGATATGCAGTTTACTTGGACAGTAGAGTGTTAGAGTTCATTCGAGAAGTTGAAGCGAAGATTGATGACGGATCCCATTTTCACGCTTTCAGATGGGACTGGAGGATTTTTAGTTTATTGTGATGCTTCTGGCAGAGGATTATGATGTGTCTTAATGCAGCATGGTAAAATAATAGCTTATACGTCACGTCAGCTTCATGATCATGAGAGGAATTACCCAACCCATGACTTAGAGTTAGCAGCGGTGGTTTTCCACTTAAGCTTTGGAGGCATTATTTATATAGAGATTGGGTGCAGTTAGTATCATATCAGACAGAGATTCAAGATTCACATTGCACTTTTGGCAGAGTCTTCAAGAGAGTTTGGGAACTCGTCTCAAGTTCAGTTCATCATATTATCCGCGAATAGATGGTCAGTCATAATGCATGATTCAGACTCTCGAAGATATGTTACGATCATGTACACTCGACTTCGGTGGTTCGTGGGAAGATCATCTTTATCTCGTAGAGTTCTCCTACAATAACAGTTTCCAGGCCAGTATCCAGATGGCACCGTTTGAGGCACTGTATGGTAGAAAGTGCAGATCACCTTTAGTGTCACGACCCGCTCCCGAATAATCGGACACAAGTAGGACACGCCCAGCCTTCATCGTTAGACACGACGAAGTAAGCTGTACCAATACTAGAGAAATCTAACCAGATAATCATGAACAAGTATGAAATTACAGCATCTATAAATGTGTCCCCAAATCCAGAATACAAGTCTAAGTATTTTTATTACATTCTAACAAAATAAAAGACAGAGTATACTAGTCTCAAATATAAAGTAAAACTGTAAAGTGCTAAGGTAAGCTCTAGGCTTCTGCAGCCTCTAGGTCCAACACATCTCCAGCTGGCTCAGCAATAATAGCAACATCCTGTCCATAATAGGTGTCGCACAGGGCCTCCAACTCACCTGCAACATATCATATTCAGGAGCAGAGCAAAGTACAGTTCTAGATAATGAAACATGAACATGGTTTGAAATGAGTACAAGGGTACAGAAAAAAGATATACATGAATGAATATGAAAGTACAGGAAAATAGTACAGAAAATGAGTACAGGAAATATAGTACATGAATGTAAAGTACAGGAAAATGTAAAGTACAGGTAATGTAATATACAGGAATAAAACTATAATCCTGAAGTACCAGACATGATAAGTGCACAATATCGAAATACATCTAGTCCATGTCACCGGCTGGGGTGAGTACATGTACAGGAGTACATGAATATGGTACGACTTAGGACCCGCGTGTACAGTGCGAGGCCTAAGCTAGGTACAGGGATATAGTAACCGGGATTGGTCACATGGCTGGTGTATTTCCCTATCCGACACTAATAAGTACAAGAACAAGGGTACAGGAATACATGGGTACATGAATATCGTGCTATGACGTGTCACAAGGAAGGGTACAAGAATGTAAATGCATAAAACCGTAGAAAAGTACTTGCCTGGCTCCGAAAAAGTACGGGTGAACAATGGAACTGGATATCCTCCTGTATTTAAATTATATTGGTATAAGTTGGTTAAAAACTAATCAAGATCTAAATTGGTATTTGTAGTTCTACAATTTAATATTGGTTAAACTCAGACATTAACCTCTCAGTAAAAACTCCTTTACAAATACTCTTAAAACATCATGTAAATCTAAAGTTAGCTAGGTTCCTAACCTATTTCCCCAGTTCCTCATTTAGTCAGGACAATATAACTCAAGTTTAATGGGGAAACTCAGTTTCCCATCTACCTGAAATTCAGGTTTAACTAAGATGTCAAACAGTAAAATACAATCTCAGACTTTTAATGAGATTTCATCTCATGCTTCCAAGTTTGTACCCATCCCCTGCTACCAGGGTCCTTTCAGGTGCTAAACTTCAAAGATGCATTAAATAGAAACTTAACCCTATTTTACATAGCCCTGGCTTACATCTAAACAATGATTTCCTAAAAAAAAACCTGACTGCTGCCCTGCCTTCCTGTTAACTTCAACTAACTTCTCAACATTCTTATTTACTTCATCCTACACCCACTTGATACCCTTCATTCTAACTTACTGAAATGAGCTTGAACCCCCTGCTGGTATACATTTAGCCAAAACCTTCCACTCCTATTCAACTATATGACACTGGTAGTTAACAGGGCTAGAAATTAGTGACTGTTACTAAGTTCTCTTGAACTAGTAGACCCTTGACTGAAAGTGGTTGCATAGGCAACTCAAGTGCAGGAAATGAAGTAACATATGTACCCAGTTTGGGACAGAGTGAACCATCATTCAATGAATTTCAGTTCATTGTCTGAACAAAATGGTTGAATCTCAAATTGCACAAATCAGAGCTTGGTATGGTGATGTAAACAAAATATTTACAAGAGTCATATACATGGCAGTCTATAATAACCATTCGAGCTTAGGATAGCTCTAGAGAATATCATGACAGAGGAATATATACAAACTGTAATGTTCCAACATCCATCAGTTAAGTCCTCCAAGTCCAATTGATTTAAATCTCAGGACAGTGAGTTAACTCCCAGGGAAACTGAGTTCATTCCCTCAGGAAGAACTTGCCAGGTCAGTGAAATAGCAATGATATGGTCTTTAGATGAAATGCAAAAATCAGTCAAAGATATTGACATAGAAGCCAATTGATATGCCCAGGCTCATCAATTGACAAATCATGGTATGAAATCTCGAGTCCAATTTACAAACGCTAAACCAGGAATTTTAGTTCAGTATTTCCTAAGATCTGAATATACAGTCTTAGGTTATACCCAACACCAAAACCATAGTATGAATCCTCAGGCTGATATGGACATGATTCTTAGGTTCAAATGACAAATCATGAAATAGGGATCTCAGTTCTAAAATCGAGTACTGCAATAAGAGTTTTAGTTTACTCAATAATCAAAACATCTGACATCAATATCAGTCCAAGGATTGAATTAAATGGTTGAACCTGCTATTACAGAGAACTCCCAAGCTACCCAAATCAATCTCAGGATTAACTTCTAAAATACTCAAGCAAAACTTAACATTATTATCACTGAAATTTCAAAGTAAAAGGATTACCTCTATGAGTTTAGATCAGGGTTCACAATGTTTCTTGTACGAAAATTGAATTCACACTTATTCCAAAATTCTGACACTCGATCACCAACCCAACGATCATACAGCTCAACTCAAAATCAATCTACAATTTAACATAAGTATTGAGAAGAAGACATAGAGACAATAGATTGAAACTTAAATACTGGATTTGATCCTTACTTCGATCGATTGATTGGATCTGCCAACAGATCTATGAGGAACTACCAAAATAGGATCAACCAACCTATAGACAAAATTAATCAATTCTTACTCTAGATTGATGGAAAAATTCAGGAATAGATTTCTGAGATCCAACGTTCTTACCAATGGTTTGATGGATTCATAATTGTCAAAATAACAGAGCTCATCGAGATTCAACATTTGATAATTGGATCGATCTTGATCAGGAAGGAAATAAATCAGTAGGTTCCCAAATCAACCAATATCCCAAATCTAAAATGTGATGGGTCGATTCTTCACCTGATGTTGCTGTCGACTTGATGAAGGAAGGAGGACTCATTCACTGCCTTCCTACTTCAAAGGGCTTCTGCCATCCGCCATTGCTGATATTGTTGCCATTGTTGTGGAGAGAAAAGGAACTAAGAAGGAATAAGGGATGATTCAGGAGAGAGGGAACAATGTGAGGGAAATAGAATGGAGAAAGAGATGATTATATAGGGAGTTGGCTGGGAATAGCGTGGGGACTGGGCTAACCTATGGCGAAAAGTTTCTGCTCCTCTGGCAAAACAGTTAGGGAAAAGAGAAGTTTGTTAGGAATTTCGAGTGCTACATAATTCTTTTTTTCATTTGAAAGCTCAAAGTTTCTAAGTAAAGAAGAGTGATGGGCTGGCTCTCTTAAGAAATCAGCTTGCACATGGTTTAGGAAGAGATGGGCTAAAAAGTGAAAATGACTGAAATGAAAGATTGGACCGAATTAATAATTGATTAATGGGCTGAAATAATGTTTATTAACATAATGTGATTTTAAGACTTAACTATTATATACAAAAATGCTTTATAGAAAATAAATTAGCTAACATTATTTAGAGAAAAGAAAATATGTATTTTTGGGAAGCAGGCTTACATTTAGCCTGGGACGATGTAGGCGAGAGGCAGATACTTGGTCTAGAAATGGTTACTCGGACTATCGAGGTGTCAGACAAGTTAGGGATCATCTTCGAGTTGCACAAGATCGTCAGCGTCATTGGACCGATTCTCATCGGCTTTCTCTTGAGTTCTCTATCAGTGACCACGTATTCCTTAGGATCTTGCCTACATGTGGCGTCATCCGATTCGGCGTACGGGAAAAGCTCAGTCCTAGGTATATAGGGCTATTTGATATTCTCGAGCGAGTAGGCGATGTGTCATATCGTCTCGCTCTTCCACCATCGTTACGTGAGGTACATGACGTATTCTATATATCCCAATTATGATGGTATATTCTGAATCTGAGCCATATCCTTGATAATTCGAAATTGGTTGTTGGTACCAACCTTTCGTATGAGGAAAGGCCCGTATCCATATTGGACCGAAGAGAGAAGGCACTCAAGAACAAGACTATTAAGTTAGTCCGCGTTGCTTGGGGTCATCACTCTTTGGGTGAGTCAACTTGGAAACGTGAGGATGATATTCGATCGCGATATCCACACTGTTTGACTTATGAGGTATAATGTCTTTCTTATGCCTTATGCTCTTAACTCCTTGCTTGCATGAATGATTGCTTGATTAATTGCTAATCATAGATTGTATGTGGTTAGTGTAGCTTGCCCCGACATCTCAAGCCTCTTGATTAAATTTCGAGGACGAAATTCTTTTAAGGTGGGTAGATTTGTGTAACTCCACTTCCCGGTTTTAAAATAAATAATTAAATTTCTAAAATTTATATACTTGTTATTAATTAGCTTTAAATAATATATGGTTTTAAAATAATAAATTATGGATGATATATTTTGGAGGGAATTTATTTTTGGATCACTTTTCAAATTTAAAAAGTTGTTACAACAACCTGGGCCCACCATTTGAGTTTATAACTGTTTTTAAAACAATTTTCTACAATTATGAAAAAGCAGAGGGTTTTATGGCAATTAATTCATGGCGGGGGGGTCCTTTGCAAAACTTCTTAGCGGGAGGGGTAAAGTGCAAATTGCACTTTTTCTATTACTTAATCCGGTTGGCAGGAGAGAGAAAAGTATTCTCTTCCTCCAACGTTTCTTTTTCTGAGCGATTTGTGGGAGAGGATTTTTCCAGTAGACTCGGGAGCCCTAACCCTAGTTTCGATCTCCTCGTCATGGCGGTGACAGGCGACCATCGAGCGCCACCACGCGGCAGCGTCTTACTGATCTTCTGTCCGGCGACAATGCCCTCGAGCATGGGCGGCACGCTCGATCCCGATGATTGATGAGCAGCGGTGATAGCGATCGACTGATCCTCTCCGGCGACCGACAACCGTGCCTCTTTTCCCCGACGATGTGGCGTCCTCTTCGAGAACGATGTGGTGTTCTCCGGCAATGGGACTGGTGGGGTCAACCACTTCTTCCGTCAGAGATTTTCTCGACAATCATTTTCCGGCGACGCGTGTCGATAGCGTATCTTCGCACGGTAGCAGCAAATGGTTGGCAAGGCGGTGAGTACTTCGATCCCTTGTTCTATGTTGTTCTCAAATTGATCGGGTTTGGATCGATGGGTCGATCCAGTGGTCAGCTGATGCATCTTACGATTCTTGATCCGATTTTTTTAATAGAGTGTTTCAATCGTTCTGTTCTTGAATTTATTTGGATTGATGAACAATCATCCAATTATTTTAATCAGTTTCTATTTTGAACACCAGGTGTTCGTTCTTTTGCTTCTTTGGGAGTTTTGGGACCTGTTGTATCTGAGCTCGGTGGGAGAAGATTGTGTCATCGAAGCTACGACACATGTATAGACTCTCCTCTGTCTTTTCCAGGTTTCTTGGTTTAAATTTGTGAATTGGAGATCCTATTGGTGTTGACTCAGGATCTGTTGGATCGATATCTAGGAGCGAAGACTGTGTAAATGCAGTGCCAGTAGAGAGAACCTAGGGTGAACTTGTGTTCGGGTTGCTCTGTTCGTGTCCTGTAGGGAATTGTGTTCAGGGAGTGTGTATATTCAAGATGTTGTACGTGACGACCAGGGTGCATGTCCGGGTGTTGGTGGTATCAGTTTGGTCGTGTTCAAGA
Source organism: Iris pallida (assembly GCA_029216955.1). Lineage (NCBI taxonomy): Eukaryota > Viridiplantae > Streptophyta > Magnoliopsida > Asparagales > Iridaceae > Iris > Iris pallida. Next base: position 450,807 of record JANAVB010045020.1, read on the forward strand.
AGGGGTCGTGTGTAGAGGTTGCTGGACTGTGAGTGTAGCAAGGGTAGGGATCGTAGTCGATTTTTAGTATCAGCTAGTTATATGTTTTTCCTATCCATTATTCAATTTGGTTGTATATTTTCATCCATTGATTTCATAATTTTGATAGAGTTTTGGTATACATTTTGCTAAAGTTTTGGTTGTATAATTTTCTAGTAAAAATTCTATTGCTTGATTTGATGTATACTTGTTTGGGTTGGATTTGGAGGACCAGTGTGTAAGGGGTTCCGGTGTATCTCTTCTTGTTTCTGAGTTGCACTGGGAGAAGGAAATAGTTGCTAAAACTCAGGTGCTGCTAGCTTGATGGCTTGATTAGGTCCAAATGTGTGAATTCATGGATATGTTTTGATGGAGTGGGGCTCAAGAGACTGGGATAGTTGTGTCTTTACTAAGTTTGGACCTGAGTATATGTTGAGATGACTTTGGACTGATTGATAGTATTCGTATAACTACTTTGCAGATTAGTGGCTCGATTGTAAGTTTTTTAAGCCTGAGAAGGCCTGGATAAAAATTTGGGAAGAGCTTGCTAATAAATTGCAAACTGAATGATTGGGCTAAGATGTAATTCATAGGGTTTATTTACTGTGTTATATTCTTATTTAATATTCTTAGTAGTGAGCATATTTTAAATATTGTATAGTTATGAGTAAATGTACTGAGTATGGTTAGTGACCACATTTTTAACTAGTAGATTCTTATATCTAATATTTTATTAGGAGATTTAATTGGGTTTCTAATAGCAAAATGTTATAATTGTTTTCTAAAGAAATTGGTAGTAAATAATGTTAGTCATTATTATTTCTTTTGCAAAACAATAATAGCAGTCATATTGTCAGCATAATTTCGTACAATATTTTGGGCATCTACTTAGTATATTTTATGTTCTATAGCCTAGTTAGGAATAGTATATGGCTAGTTAGTATATCATTATAAGTATTCTATAGGTAGCCTATGGTTCGAGAATATATAACAGATTTATGGTTAACGATTAGTACTTAACCAACTTGTACCTATTAAATCAGGTGGATACACAGATCAGCTTCATTACCCATACTTTCCTGGAGCAAGGCAAGTACTTTTCTATGGTTTTGTACATTTATATTCCTGTACCCTTTCTTGTGACACGTCATGGCACGATATCATGTACTCCTGTACTCATGTACTCTTGTTCTTGTACTTATTAGTGTCGGGTGGGGAAATACACTAGCCATGTGACCAATCCCGGTTACTATATATTCCTGTGCCTAGCTTAGGCCTCGTACTGTGCACGCGGGTCCTAAGTCGTACCTTATTCATGTACTCCTGTGCATGCTCCTGTACTCACCCTAGCCGGTCACATGGACTAGATGTATTTCGATATTGTGCACTTGTCATGTCTGGTACTTCAGGTTTATAGTTTTATTCCTGTACTTTATATGTTCATGTACTTTACATTCATGTACTATAGTTCCTGTACTTATTCCATGTACTATTTTCCTGTACTTTCATGTTCATTCATGTATTTTATTTTCCTGTACCCCTGTACTCATTTCATATCATGTTCATGTTTCATTACCTAGAACTGTACTTTGCTCCGCTCCTGAATAGGATATATTGCAGGTATGCTTGCAGGACATTGATCTACTCTATGGGCCAGAGCCCAGGATTTAGCTGAGCAGGATGAGGCTTAGCATGAGGCTCCAGGTTTAGGTTACTTAGCTTTACTTTGAGATATTGACTTTAGAGTTCATAGCACTTTTCATTCCTGTTGATTCTGGTACATTATGATATCTAGATTTGTGGATATGGTAATTATTCTGGGATACGTTTTTAGATGCTGTGATTCTATACTTTCATGTTTATCTGGTTAGTTTTCCCTAGCTTGGTACAGCTTACTTCGTCGTATCTAACGACGAAGGCTGGGCGTGTCCGACTCGTGTCCGATTATTCGGGAGTGGGTCGTGACATGTTTTTAGTGGTGGCCCATGCAGGTCTAGCCTAATGGTACCTAGGTCTTAGTGTACTATTGGAGGACTTGATTATACTAGGAAAACTTGATCACAGCATAGAAAAATCGGAAAATATGGATATATCAGGTATATCAGGTATATTGATATTCTATAAACACTTATTGTATTTAGGTCTAGGTTATTTTAACAGTTTTCTATTTTTCAGATAGTTCACAAGCATACGACACCAGAACTGCCAATCCACATACACTTGAAGGTTTCGAGCTCCCACTACCTTCTATCGCCACTACTATCCCCGGGGGTAGTACGCAGTTGACGAAGACGTTTCAAGAGTTCCTTGACACCAGCAGGCCGTCCTTTTCCAATCCAGACTTGCCAATGCATTTTTTGAGTTAGTGAGGACTTCCAGATTATCAGACCTTGGACTTCTCCGACACCGAGCGCATACTTTGCACCGAGAAGTAGATCGAGAACCTGGAGCCGCCACTGAAGACCACCCAAGTTCCCGAGGATCCAACTTCTCTGAAGATTAGAGTCACCAGTTAGGAGATCAAGAATATAGTGTAGACAATGGAATGAGACGGAAACTGAAGCTCGGGAGGAATATGAAAACTTATGATGAAGATAGCAACTACTGTGGATCCGTAAAGCGTTGCCACACTCAGACAGCGTTTCTTCAGTCACCTCATCAGAGACAGATTCAGGCCCACATTTACCGGATGAAGGATTGTCAGCAAGTCGTAGATCACAATGATCGAGGAGCATCAGGATCTCAGCAGTCAGCAACCATCAACCATATATTTCTGTCAGAGTCCCTGTACTTCAGTCACCTCAGCGGGAGATCCAGATTCAGATCCAGTCAACGATCATTTGTATTTTCTGCCGCAGCTCAGGGCACCACTACGACGAATGCCACAAAAGACGGAGGCTACGCTTGTACTGCGGATCGCCTACTCACCAAGTCAAAGATTGTCCGGATATCGCTGATCGTACTACCAAGGACGAGCATGAGGAGCACTAGTACCACAGAAGAAGGACCCGCCTCTCCAGATTCAGCAGCTATATGGAGTACTACCGCATGGACCAACCTATGTCATGACAGTTGAAGAAGTTAAAGTGATTCCAGTCCCGGAGGAATACTAAAGATAGACAGAAGACAAAAGATTTCTTTTGCATGGTTGTAAAAATTATGTATCTTGATTAGCAATTCAGTCTCTCCTTAGAATTCTCTTAGCACCTAGATCATTTCTTCAAAACTTCTTGTTTTCTATTTTTGAAATCTTGATTGATGTCGAAACTTACTTTGAGATATTGTTTCATATTTCGGTAAATTTATTTCAGATCCACAAATCGATAATTGTTTGAAATTCATTATTTGATACCGTTTGCATATTCATCATTCCTGACCTTGTTTCCTAGTGATGGCTCCTATTTGCAAATTTTGTTCATTTATCAAACTTCATGTTAATTGAGATTTTAATCTCTTCTCGAGATTTTATTTCGAAATCATGTTCCTTATTCGAAACTTGTTTAAAGCTCCGTCCTATGCAGACATTGTTGCAAATACCTTTGAGGGTTTTGAAGATTTCGTTTTCTATTCGAGACTTGTTTCCTCATTCATGACTTTGATTTTCTAGTCGAGAGTTGTTGGTCCACTATTTTTGTTTCGATCTCGTCTCCTATCCAAGATTTTGCTTGTTTAAATGGACACTTGTTCCTACTCGTTTATTGATATTCTGTTCGTTAATCAAACTTGTACTATTTTAGAATTATTCCTATTTGAAATATCATTCTGAAACCTTGTTTAAACCTTCGATTCTATTAATGCTTATTTGAGATTCTATTTCCTATTTTTGACTTTATTCGGGAATTGTCCTCTATTTACGATTTTGTTTGCTATTGAGATTTGCTTGTTTCATATTTACAATCCAATACCTTATCTCCTATTGGAACCTGTTTTCTAGTCACTATTCTAAACCTTGTTTCCTTGTTGAAATTTTCTATTCAAGATTTTATTTCTTAAATTGAAACTTGTCTCCGATCTGATACCTTGTTCAGTTCATCCTTCGAGACTCTGTTATTCCTTCAGAATAACGTCCCATATATGGAATCTTGTTACCATTCCAGATATCAGTTGATATTCCGTCATAATTTGAAACTTTGCCCTGTTTGAAATTTTAAATCTCCCTGGTTGCCCTTTCGTACTTACTACTCTTCGATTGGATTTCGTGTTACTTCATAGTACCTAATAAACTCATGTATTCTGACAGTCAGGTAACTTCACCATTCCGTGACTTGGACTATTGAAACTCATTTTGAACTCCTTGAAACTCCTTTGAAATTCCTAGGGATAAAGTCGAGAGGCTATTCGATGACCTACTATGTCATGATAGTTGCGCACTGCAGCCATTAGCTGAATTATGGAGACTGAGGGTTCACTGCAGCCAGTAGCGCACTGGCGAGGCAGGAACTTTAAGTTGAAGTAATTTCAGACAATCATAGGTTTTTGAGTACTGTCGAGACTTGTCATATTCTTCATACCTTGATCTCTTGGGTTGATTCGTCAATGATTGTTGGAAAATGGATAAGGTTGACAGAGTATTCGGTGACATATTGTTATTTGAGTCACGGAGCCGAAAGTCCACTGCAGTCAGATATATACTGGCGGGGTAGGGATTCTAAGCAAAGTGATTTCAAATACCTATATGTTTCCGGACACCATGGAAACTATATTCCTTTTTATATGATTATTGGTTTTTGAGAATCACAGATCCTTGCACATTTATCCAGATTTGATACTGTATTTCCTGAATACTTCGTACGTTTCCTCAAACAGCCCTTGCTAGTTTCCCTTCTAGCATTTTATCGTTATATCATTGATTTCCTCAAAATTATACATTGTCAGATTTTGATTTCGTACTTCGTTGTGACTTGTCTAAACTTTGATCTAAAGTCATATCTATCTGACCATGATTTTCTATCTTGTTCTAGTCTACCTGTGTTAAACTATCGATTTCGATCGTACCTAATAATTGTGTATTCATGATTTTGCTCCTCTAAGATGTAATTGAACTTCATTCCATTCGTGCCTATTTAATCCTTGATCATTGTTAGATCGTATATTTTTCTTGAGTAATTATCATATTTGATCTCAAGGCTCAGGGCGTCTCAGAGTTGCACAGGATCGGCAGAAGTACTGGGCGGACAATAACATATGGTCACCGGAGTAAGCAGTTAGAAGTAGAGTGTTCCTGAAGAATATCGCCGACCAGAGGCACCATTCGTTTTGGCAGAGGCGGGAAGCTCAGTCCGAGATTCATCGGCCCTTTCGACGTGACGGTACTAATTGGCGAGGTGGCGTATCGATTAGCGCTTCCAGCTAGATTGAAGGGAGTGCACGATGTCTTCCACGTATCTCAGCTTCGACGATACATTCCAGACCCGAGCCATGTGGTGGACTATTCCGAGCTGGAGGTGGGCCGAGAATGACCTACGAGGAGGAGCAGCCAGTGGAGATCCTTGATCGGAGGGAGAAGCGCTTGCGGAACCAGACTATTTTCACTTATCCGCGTCATGTGGAGACACCACTCTCCGGGAGAGTCCACATGGGAGCGCGAGGACAAGATGCGGGGGCGCTATCCCACTCTGTTTGATTGATTTGATTGTACTCTGTTTTGTGGAATTCTATTTTCAATAAATGACTAGTGTTTGGACCCTTGTGAATTGCTGATATTTGTTTTGAATTTCGAGGACAAAATTTTTTAAGGGATGGAGATTTGTAACTCCACTTCCCGGTTTTAAAATAAATAATTAAATTTCTAAAATTTATATACTTGTTATTAATTAGCTTTAAATAATATATGGTTTTAAAATAATAAATTATGGATGATATATTTTGGAGGGAATTTATTTTTGGATCACTTTTCAAATTTAAAAAGTTGTTACAACAACCTGGGCCCACCATTTGAGTTTATAACTGTTTTTAAAACAATTTTCTACAATTATGAAAAAGCAGAGGGTTTTATGGCAATTAATTCATGGCGGGGGGGTCCTTTGCAAAACTTCTTAGTGGGAGGGGTAAAGTGCAAATTGCACTTTTTCTATTACTTAATCCGGTTGGCAGGAGAGAGAAAAGTATTCTCTTCCTCCAACGTTTCTTTTTCTGAGCGATTTGTGGGAGAGGATTTTTCCAGTAGACTCGGGAGCCCTAACCCTAGTTTCGATCTCCTCGTCATGGCGACGACAGGCGACCACCGAGCGCCACCACGCGGCAGCGTCTTACTGATCTTCTGTCCGACGACAATGCCCTCGAGCATGGGCGGCACGCTCGATCCCGATGATTGATGAGCAGCGGTGATAGCGATCGACTGATCCTCTCCGGCGACCGACAGCCGTGCCTCTTTTCCCCGACGATGTGGCGTCCTCTTCGAAAACGATGTGGTGTTCTCCGGCAATGGGACTGGTGGGGTCAACCACTTCTTCCGTCAGAGATTTTCTCGACAATCATTTTCCGGCGACGCGTGTCGATAGCGTATCTTCGCACGGTAGCAGCAAATGGTTGGCAAGGCGGTGAGTACTTCGATCCCTTGTTCTATGTTGTTCTCAAATTGATCGGGTTTGGATCGATGGGTCGATCCAGTGGTCAGCTGATGCATCTTACGATTCTTGATCCGATTTTTTTAATAGAGTGTTTCAATCGTTCTGTTCTTGAATTTATTTGGATTGATGAACAATCATCCAATTATTTTAATCAGTTTCTATTTTGAACACCAGGTGTTCGTTCTTTTGCTTCTTTGGGAGTTTTGGGACCTGTTGTATCTGAGCTCGGTGGGAGAAGATTGTGTCATCGAAGCTACGACACAGGTATAGACTCTCCTCTGTCTTTTCCAGGTTTCTTGGTTTAAATTTGTGAATTGGAGATCCTATTGGTGTTGACTCAGGATCTGTTGGATCGATATCTAGGAGCGAAGACTGTGTAAATGCAGTGCCAGTAGAGAGAACCTAGGGTGAACTTGTGTTCGGGTTGCTCTGTTCGCGTCCTGTAGGGAATTGTGTTCAGGGAGTGTGTATATTCAAGATGTTGTACGTGACGACCAGGGTGCATGTCCGGGTGTTGGTGGTATCAGTTTGGTCGTGTTCAAGAAGGGGTCGTGTGTAGAGGTTGCTGGACTGTGAGTGTAGTAAGGGTAGGGTTCGTAGTCGATTTTTAGTATCAGCTAGTTATATGTTTTTCCTATCCATTATTCAATTTGGTTGTATATTTTCGTCCATTGATTTCATAATTTTGATAGAGTTTTGGTATACATTTTGCTAAAGTTTTGGTTGTATAATTTTCTAGTAAAAATTCTATTGCTTGATTTGATGTATACTTGTTTGGGTTGGATTTGGAGGACCAGTGTGTAAGGGGTTCCGGTGTATCTCTTCTTGTTTCTGAGTTGCACTGGGAGAAGGAAATAGTTGCTAAAACTCAGGTGCTGCTAGCTTGATGGCTTGATTAGGTCCAAATGTGTGAATTCATGGATATGTTTTGATGGAGTGGGGCTCAAGAGACTGGGATAGTTGTGTCTTTACTAAGTTTGGACCTGAGTATATATTGAGATGACTTTGGACTGATTGATAGTATTCGTATAACTACTTTGCAGATTAGTGGCTCGATTGTAAGTTTTTTTTAAGCCTGAGAAGGCCTGGATAAAAATTTGGGAAGAGCTTGCTAATAAATTGCAAACTGAATGATTGGGCTAAGATGTAATTCATGGGGTTTATTTACTGTGTTATATTCTTATTTAATATTCTTAGTAGTGAGCATATTTTAAATATTGTATAGTTATGAGTAAATGTACTGAGTATGGTTAGTGACCACATTTTTAACTAGTAGATTCTTATATCTAATATTTTATTAGGAGATTTAATTGGGTTTCTAATAGCAAAATGTTATAATTGTTTTCTAAAGAAATTGGTAGTAAATAATGTTAGTCATTATTATTTCTTTTGCAAAACAATAATAGCAGTCATATTGTCAGCATAATTTCGTACAATATTTTGGGCATACTACTTAGTATATTTTATGTTCTATAGCCTAGTTAGGAATAGTATATGGCTAGTTAGTATATCATTATAAGTATTCTATAGGTAGCCTATGGTTCGAGAATATATAACAGATTTATGGTTAACGATTAGTACTTAACCAACTTGTACCTATTAAATCAGGTGGATACACAGATCAGCTTCATTACCCGTACTTTCCTGGAGCAAGGCAAGTACTTTTCTATGGTTTTGTACATTTACATTCCTGTACCCTTTCTTGTGACACGTCATGGCACGATATCATGTACTCCTGTACTCATGTACTCTTGTTCTTGTACTTATTAGTGTCGGGTGGGAAAATACACTAGCCATGTGACCAATCCCGGTTACTATATATTCCTGTGCCTAGCTTAGGCCTCGCACTGTGCACGCGGGTCCTAAGTCGTACCTTATTCATGTACTCCTGTGCATGCTCCTGTACTCACCCTAGCCGGTCACATGGACTAGATGTATTTCGATATTGTGCACTTGTCATGTCTGGTACTTCAGGTTTATAGTTTCATTCCTGTACTTTACATGTTCTTGTACTTTACATTCATGTACTATAGTTCCTGTACTTATTCCATGTACTATTTTCCTATACTTTCATGTTCATTCATGTATTTTATTTTCCTGTACCCCTGTACTCATTTCATATCATGTTCATGTTTCATTACCTAGAACTGTACTTTGCTCCGCTCCTGAATAGGATATGTTGCAGGTATGCTTGCAGGACATTGATCTACTCTATGGGCCAGAGCCCAGGATTTAGCTGAGCAGGATGAGGCTTAGCTTGAGGCTCCAGGTTTAGGTTACTTAGCTTTACTTTGAGATATTGACTTTAGAGTTCATAGCACTTTTCATTCCTGTTGATTCTGGTACATTATGATATCTAGATTTGTGGATATGGTGATTATTCTGGGATACGTTTTTAGATGCTGTGATTCTATACTTTCATGTTTATCTGGTTAGTTTTCCCTAGCTTGGTACAGCTTACTTCGTCGTATCTAACGACGAAGGCTGGGCGTGTCCGACTCGTGTCCGATTATTCGGGAGCGGGTCGTGACAATTTGTCACTTCCGTTTCCCGTTATACGTTGTATGGATTTCTGACATTTGTCAGGTGGATCATAGTTAGACTTGTCATGCTTAGCCTAGTCTTGGTTTAATCTTGACTTGGTTATTTTGGTTTGGTTCAACCTGTTGGCTTGGTTGGTTTGAGATAGTTTGGGCTTAATATATAAGTCAACTACACTCTCTCTCCTCTAAAACTTTCATTTACTTCTTTATCTTCTTCATTTACTCCTCCCACCTACACCCAAGCTCTAGGCAAGTGCAACTTGCTTCATGATGGATCTCCCATTTTATTTTTCCATTCTCTTCTCCACTTGATTCTGTAGGCCCACTTCCCAATTTTTTTAATTTTTTAATTTTATTTGTTTATGAATAATTTTATGGTCATTATGAGTCATGCCAAAGCTTGTAGGTGGGCTATGACCATATTAAGGTCATATGACCTCTAGATAGCTTATATATGTATTATTTAGCTATTTTATATTTTTCTAAATTTTTTTGGATATTTGTAGGTATTTAATATTTAAGTTTTTATTATTTTTTAGGACTTTCAGGATTTACTGTAAGGTCGTACGGGGGTATTTCGGGACCATTTCATTTGGCCTCTAAATGACTAAAAATATTTTCTAGAATATTTTAGAATTTTTTTGGATTTTTTAGAAATTTTGGGAATTTTTATATAATTAAAACCTATAGAAATAATATTTTATAGGCTTTGGAAATTTACTGTCAGGTCACATGATGATATTTTGTGTTAAAAATATTTTATTTAGATTCTAGACACTTAGAAATATTTTCTAGAATATTCTAGAATTTTTTTGGATTTTTCTGCAATTTATTTTAATTTATTTGGACTTAAAATAATTTTTAAATGATTTTCTGAATTAAATAGATAATTACCCAATAATCCAACCGGGGGGGCCCACCTGTCGGCGCTGCTACAGTAACCGCCTCTCTCTCTCTCTCTTATATATATGCATTGTATATTCACAAACCCTAATTAATTATAGCCTCCTCCTTTTGGAGTTTGATCCTGGTGATTCCCCGACTTCCCGAGGCGATTGCCGTCAACTCGGACCTCATTTTTGCGTGCCATTTTTTTGTTGGAAATATATTGAGGTATAGTTTCTGAATATCTAATTTATTTTCGTTTCTGAACCTAAATTTCCGAAAAATTCGTAGAGTGTCGGTTGTCCGAAACTTGACACGTTTTGGTGTTTTCGAGATTTCGGGAGAACCAGAAATCAAAATCACGAACCGTTTAAAGTTTCAGAAATCTAACACAGAGCGCTACGACTTATATTTTTCCTAGAAATTATTTCGTTAATTTATTATTTTAGTTTTTCTGTTGAACTCAAAACTGATTGGTTGATCCCCGTTTTGGTCACGATTAGCCATAACGGCGATATCTTTTGACCAAAGCATGATTTTGTGGCACGGTCAATTTCAGCGCACTCGTGGCACTGAAATCTACCAAGGTGCACTTTCAAAATCTAGAGTTCATAGCGTTTGACTAAAAAGTCAATGGCACGTCTCGATTTACGTACTATAGTTTCCAAAATTGAGAAACACGACTTTTGATGGCCAAACTTGTATGTTTAGATTATATTCAGATTATTATTAGGTTAAATTAGGTTTTTAAGTGAATTATTACAGAATTAATTATTATTAGATTAGTAACCCAACTAGCCACTATTTAGAACTAGAACATTAGAATTGATTTGTGGTTTTCGTGCACGGTTCGTGGTGTGATATGTGTTATAAGTTGAAAGCTTCTAGATCAGCATCCCCTCATCCTCTACTTGTGGCTACGGTTTGTGCAAGGATTCAGGCAAGTGCACTTTCTGATTGTTTTCGATTCATAATAGTCTTTTCATTTCATGTCTATACATATATCTTGTTGCTTGTTGACACGCTCGTCACACGGAGTAGTCGGAAGGGAAAATATCTTAGTAGACATGTGGAATACCCAGAACTATCTCCATGATGTCTATTCGTGAACAATAGTATCTGCACACGACACGTGTAGATGCCGGATTTACCCCCTAGCCGTTCACATGTCGAAAAGGATATTTCACACCACCTAGATAGATGTCTTTTATTAGTTTTTTCTTGTTTTCTTCTCTATCGTGCTATGTCATCAGTTATCTTCCAGTTTTGATATCTCATATGTTATTTCATGTCTTGTTAATTCTATTATGTTTTTGCATTGCCGTCGGTTTGTGTACTTGTTCCATTCCTGACTGGAAACCAACATTTTTCAGGTTTAGCCACGATCACTCTTAGCATTGGGAAGGCTTGGGTATGCTGAGATCAACCTAGAAATAGAAAGCAGTTGTATCAATTCTATTAAATGTAAAGTCTTATATTTTCTTTAAATATAAATCTTGTAAATGTTGTAATAAATTTAGAAATATGATTGAGCAGCAAATGTGATTTTTGAGCGCATTTATTTCTTGCGGGCTTGACAGCGTTCTACCGTCGACTCTGCGGCGTAGGCTGGCTTGGACACGTCTCGTATCCGAAAAGCGGGTGTGGGCCGTGACAAGTTTTTGTGGTGGCCCATGCAGGTCAGATTTCACAAAAGATTGCGAACTCGTGATGGTACGTTAGTCGTACTATTGCGAGCCTGCGCTCAGGAAATGCTCATTCACAATTAGGATTGAAATAATTTAGGAGAATAACTAGGACTAGGAGTCCCTTGTTCAAATTGACCGTTGGGTAGTTAAGGTTATTAGATAGGCCATGCAATTTAGATAGCTTGCTAGATCCCTATACTCTTACTTTTGATATGACAATGTGATCCAGTATGGATATACTAATCGCTTGGTATGTTAGACTTGCCTAGAATTAAGGCGTTAACTTCGATAAACTGTTCAATTTTCTTATTTAGATGTAAATCTTATATCATAAGTTAGAATTGCATGTTTTAAATTCTCTTTTACTATAAGGAGTTAATTTATAATTTCTGATTCTGATATTCCTGTATGAATCTCGAGGTAGATTGATTCAAAGTTTTTTTCTCAACTATTTGAGATATATATATGAGATAAATGTTAGGATGTTCTTATTTTCCTTGTCGTCAGTTATTTTCCCGGTCAACCTTTTACCTTAAGGATTGAGACTTACATGCATGTGTTTACGCTTTCTACCATAGTCAACTAAATTGAATCCCTAGCAGCTCTTTGACATTCTTAGGAATATAGTTGGAGCATTTTAACGACTGCGATGATTAGACAGCAGCGCACTGTCGTCAATTATCTGAGAGCGGAGAGTGTGGGTTCACTGCAGCCAGCAGCGCACTGGCGAGGCACAACCCATAGAATAGAAACCATTTCGAAGAATTGTAGGTTAGGGATCATTGCTAAAACTATGTCCTCGTTGACCTCTTTAGATCTTAGATACCCTGTGTCAATATAGGATAGAGTATCTGATAGCTTATCACAATTGAATCACGGAACCAAGGGTTTACCGCAGCCAGAGTATACATGCAAGGCAAAATTCTTGGTGAAATGACTTCAGACGTGATCACAAGTTTAGGATACTATAGAGAATAGAAAGATACCCGGTGTGACCCTAAGATCCAAAACCAATACTAAGATAAGTTCTGTAAGTTGAGTAGCACGTCTCCCACCCTAGCGTCCCGTGGTCCTCACGATCTATTAACAAGGTACTTGACCGACATTAATAGGTTTACCTAGAATATAGAATTTAGAGTTCCATAATCCATTAATAGACCAAGGCCTTATGGATAGAGGATAGTAGGATGACTATATAAGTAAGAACACCAGGTAAGGTTTGATTCTCACAAAACTCGAACTACTAGTGCCTCCTTTCAAAAAAAAAGTCTTGTGCACTTGTATTTTGACTATCTTGACCAACACTGCAACTACATCCTAGTTTTGCAAGATTGCCCTTCTATCGAGCTTGATTCGAGACATATGTTTATTGGGGACGCCCGCTAACATATTGTCTAATCAGAATTATTGTATTACGGTCTGATCAACCATGATGCAATTGGTTCGCTCTTCATCTAATTACCCTATGTGGATTGAGATATAGATGTCTCTAGGATCTCATCCACGACTGCTTTGATAATTCTTTTTGAATTATTCATTCGCCTTTGAATCACGTAATTGTATTCAGTGACATCTCTCTTGAACTCCTTATCATTTTTGTCTTTCACTGACTAGAAAGACGAAAGCTTGTAATTGATAGATAGATATAGAGTATCCCCATGGCTATAATAGTGGTATACGTAAGGCTAACTACTATCGGCCAGCCAGGTGACTGGAACCTTGCCTTGAGATACTCGTTCTCTTTTCGACCTTCAAGCTACTATCGGGACCTTCTAGCCATCTGGATTTGAGGAACGATCCTTGGCTTGAGTTATATCTACCGTATCCTATTACGCTGTGCCTTGTTCTTTATTAACAAAGGTCGAGGTACAATACCCGGACCTTGAAATCCTTCTAACCCTATTACTTCTAAAACTATAGCCTAGCTCCTAAGGTGGGTAGACTGTAAACTTTCAAAAAAATTTGGGATATACGAGGATTACCGTCTGATTAGAATAATTTTCATTAGAATGATAATTAGTGCTCCATGAACTCCCACTTTCCGTTTAGGTCATTTTGTGTCCCCGACCGTGTCATTAAAATTCGGGGCACGAGACCAGCGATTACCTTCCAACAAATTTCATATGTAAGATCTAGACGAGTCCACCTTCATCTAGGTATATCATGTCCCACTCAAATCTGTCCCCTTGTACTCTATTTTTGTGCTACGACTTTCATGTTAAAAAGGACCAACTATAACCCATACCATGATACCAGTATACTTCCCGACTAGCAACTAGCTCAACCACTTGGGTTGAAATCTATTCCAGGTCACCCTAATCTAGTAGGAATAGTTTTATCATTGGGATCCTGTCCAGCCAATGTAGATTGAAATCCAAGGATCATCCAACCAACGATTGCTGTCCAAATAGAGAACCCATTAAAACCACAATTTTGATTTCTCAAATTCCGTTCTATTACGAAACCTTGTTTGAATTAGAATTTTGAGAACGAGACTTCTGTATTGCACGGATTGCAGGCCACTCTAAGTAACGAAGGGCTCTTCGACGTAGCAAGTGACTGAACTAGAGTATCCCAATCTAGCAAATAAGTCAACGGTTCATAGACTTTCTTTCTATCTGCAACATTGGATACTCTCCACTGCTCTTGAAATTTCACAGTTGCTCCTGATTATTCTGCCTTATCTTCATGTCCTTCCTACTTTGGAGCGACGAATAGTCATGCTTACTAGAAATTACCAATATTTTTAAGCTACTTGTGTAAATTTGTTGCTGTTAAATTTTGGATTACTTGATAAATACGAGAGGAGTGTAGATACCACATGCCTAGATAATTGTTGGTAGGATTGTTAGCAACCAGTTAGAAAATTATAAGATTTTTAGTTTGATGGAGTAGTGTGACCAAAGGTGGGTAGAAGTTCTCAAGTATTCAGAGTTATGAAATGGCTAGAAAAGGTTATAAAATATTTTGAGTGATTAAATTTGAGGAGATTAAGGTAATAGTAGACTTTGATTTTTTAAGAAATAGTTATGGATTAGTATTTCGAGGACAAAATTATTCTAAGGTGGGTAGATTTGTAAGCCCACTTCCCAATTTTTTTTAATTTTTTAATTTTATTTGTTTATGAATAATTTTATGGTTATTGTGAGTCATGCCAAAGCTTGTAGGTGGGCTATGACCATATTAAGGTCATATGACCTCTAGATAGCTTATATATGTATTATTTAGCTATTTTATATTTTTCTACAATTTTTGGATATTTGTAGGTATTTAATATTTAAGGTTTTATTATTTTTTAGGACTTTCAGGATTTACTGTAAGGTCATACTGGGGTATTTTGGGACCAAATATTTTCATTTGGGCTCTAAACGACTAAAAATATTTTCTAGAATTTTTTAGAATTTTTTTGGATTTTTTAGAATTTTTGGGAATTTTTATATAATTAAAACCTATAGAAATAATATTTTATAGGCTTTAAAAATTTACTGTCAGGTCACATGATGATATTTTGTGTTAAAAATATTTTATTTAGATTCTAGACACTTAGAAATATTTTCTAAAATATTCTAGATTTTTTTTGGATTTTTCTGTAATTTATTTTGATTTATTTGGACTTAAAATAATTTTTAAATGATTTTCTGAATTAAATAGATAATTACCCAATAATCCAACCGGGGGGGGGGGGCCCACCTGTCGGCGCTGCTACAGTAACCGCCTCTCTCTCTCTCTCTCCTATATATATGCACTAGTCATAACCCGTGCCCATAGGGCATGGTTTATTTAAGGTATTCCCCCTCAAAATCTTGGACCTCCAATTTTAAATCCCAACCACTGCTGGATGTGAATTTTCTTTGGATTCCCCATAAAACCTCACTCTCAATAATGCTCATCCACAACCATTATGAATGCAAACCCCACTCTTTGGATTTCCCATAAAACCCCACTCTCAATAATGCTTATTCTCCATAAAACCCCACTCTCAATAATGCTCATCCCCAACCATTATGAGTGCAAACCCCACTATTTGGATTTTCCATAAAACCCCACAACCGTTGATTCACCAAGATTAAATCCTAACCACTCTTTATCTTGGCACAGTCAGCCCTAGGATTCAAAAACCTTTGTGTTTTGTATAATAGATTGTATATTCACAAACCTAATTAATTATAGCCTCCTCCTTTTGGAGTTTGATCCTGGTGATTCCCCGACTTCCCGAGGCGATTGCCGTCAACTCGGACCTCATTTTCGCATGCCGTTTTTTTGTTGGAAACATATTGAGGTATAGTTTCTGAATATCTAATTTATTTTCGTAATTTCTGAACCTAAATTTCTAAAAAAATTCGTAGAGTGTCGGTTGTCCGAAACTTGATACGTTTGGGTATTTTTGAGATTTCGGGAGAACCAGAAATCGTAATCACGAACCGTTTGAAGTTTCGTAAAGCTAACACAGAGCGCTACGACATATATTTTTCCTAGAAATTATTTCGTTAATTTATTGTTTTAGTTTTTCTGTTGAACTCAGAACTGATCGGTTGATCCCTATTTTGGTCACGATTAGCGATAACGGCGATATCTTTTGACCAAAGCATGATTTTATGGCACGGTCGATTCCAGTGCACTCGTGGCACTGAAATCTACCAAGATGCACTTTCAAAATCTAGAGTTTATAGCGTTGACTAAAAAGTCAATGGTACGTCTCGATTTACGTGCCATGGTTTCCAAAATTGAGAAACACGACTTTTGATGGCCAAACTTGTATGTTTAGATTATATTCAGATTATTATTAGGTTAAATTAGGTTTTTAAGTGAATTATTACAGAATTAATTATTATTAGATTAGTAACCCAACTAGCCACTATTTAGAACTAGAACATTAGAATTGATTTGTGGTTTTCGTGCACGGTTCGTGGTGCGATATGTGTTATAGGTTGAAAGCTTCTAGATCAGCATCCCCTTATCCTCTACTTGTGGCTACGTTTTGTGCAAGGATTCAGGTAAGTTCACTTTCTGATTGTTTTCGATTCATAATAGTCTTTTCATTTCATGTCTATACATATATCTTGTTGCTTGTTGACACGCTCGTCACACGGAGTAGTCGGAAGGGGAAATATCTTAGTATACATGTGGACTACCCAGAACTATCCCCATGATGTCTATTCGTGAACAATAGAATCTGCACACGACACATGTAGATGCCAGATTTACCCCCTAGCCGTTCACATGTCGAAAATGATATTTCACACCACCTAGATAGATGTCTTTTATTAGTTTTTTCTTGTTTTCTTCTCTATCGTGCTATGTCATCAGTTATCTTCCAGTTTTGATATCTCATATGTTATTTCATATCTTGTTAATTCTATTGTGTTTTTGCATTGTCGTCGATTTGTGTACTTGTTCCATTCTTGACTGGAAACCAACATTTTTCAGGTTTAGCCACGATCACTCTTAGCATTGGAAAGGCTTGGGTATACTTGTAGGTCCTAAAAAAATCAAGTTGCATCAATCAAACAAAGTCAAAAAATCAAGATATACATCATTCAAGTAAACTGCGCAGACAATGGATTGCGCAGCTCTCAGATTGCGCATACATCCGATTGCGCAAAGGCTGACATGGCAAGAGTCATCATTACCTGACAACCAAATCAGATCTCTGACAACTGACAGCACGGGTATCAAGGAGCCTGTTCGTTTATCGCACCATACAACGCTCGAGGACGGCTGACAGCTGGCAGTGCGATCCATTTCTGCGCAGTCTAAACTTGCGCAAACCAAAGCCTGCGCAAACGAAGTCGGCGCAATCTAAAGTCTGCACAGTTCAATGTGCGCTTTCTATCAACACAACTGATAAAGTACACGTGACATTCATGCCATCAATTGCTCATTTCGTGGCAACTGCCTATGCACGATCATGCGCATTTCAATCAAATGATGCCATGTGTTCCAGACAGTTAACCCATGATCCAGCAACTGCCTGCACAGTCCAGTGCTGCGCAAATCAATTGCTGCGCAAACCATCATGCGCAGTCCAGAGTAACTAAAAGTTAGTTATTTCTCAGAACTCTATAAATAGAGTTTCAAGTCTTTATTCTAGGGGGATCACGAATCAAATATCAGAAATCAGAGAGTTCAGGAGTTCTTGCCCAAGTGCTGCTGCATTCTTCCGAGGCTTTTGCCTTCGACTTCCGAGGCTTTCTGCCTTCAATTCTAGAGTTGTCTTTGACTTCAGAGGCTTCGTCTTCAGAGTTCACATCGTCCAAGGGATAAAGCAATCGTCATCTAGATTGGATTCCTAAAGTTGTACCATTTCCAGAATTCAAATTGTAATCTTTTACAAAGTTTGTATCAATAAAGTTTCATACTTTTGTTTTTGCAAACAAAATGGCGACTCTGTTGGGGACGACTTTCTCCTCCGACGAGGAAGTGACAACTCAATGTGACACAACGTCTATCGGAAAGACGCAGAAGACACTGGTTGTGAAGATCAACCAGACAGCCTATGAATCCATGATCAACTCCAAGACCACTCCTCGCACTACAACTACTGCTGCCACAAGCAAAGTGCGCTCAAATTGGGTCCCAAAGACTGCTACGCATTCTGTCAATGTAGCCAGCAAGTCTCCTGCACAATCTGCCAGCAAGTCTGCTGCGCAGTTCGGTGCTTCTGTTACCAAATCCAGTGCACAATCTGTCTCTGCCATTGCTGCGCAGTCTGCTATGGCCAGTGCACAAAAGACTTCATATGCTGCCATGGCTAAGTATAAAACTCCTATGCCTCTGGCGCAATTGGCTGCTAAACTTCCTGCGCAAAATAACATTCCAGCAACCAGAGTGCAACCTAAGCACTCTGTGGCAAGAACTCCTGATGTGCAAACTGTAGGAACGAAATAGTAAAGCGTAATACTCTAGAGGGGGGTGAATAGAGTTGGCAGCGGAATAATGCTAAATAAAAATGTTAGCAGCACAATCACATAATATTAATCACAACTGAAATAATGTAAAGGCAAAGTTAAGAGAGCAAACGCAAAGACAGCGATGTATACTGGTATCCCTCTGTTGAGGACTAATCCAGTCGGTAGAACTCTTGCTACCAGTTGAATCCACTATTGGAAAAACTACAAGTTTTTTTACGAAGTCCTTGCAACTTCTACAACGCGAGCTTTGATACGAAGAACTCGTCCAACTTCAAATGTGAAGAGGTATTCTTCAATCAAGCCTTCTGATTACAATCTCTCAGAAACTTCTAGACCGTACCGCACTGGCAAATTGACTAGAGGATTGTAACTGGCTTGGGATCTGAAATTGAGAGCTCTAGAAAACTCTTTGGAAGACTGAAAGCTTTAGATAGAGAGAAGATTGAAAGTGAATGAGTGAATTAAAATGATCGAAATTCTTCTCTATTTATAGGAGTTCCAAAGGCAGACTTCTGTCAGAATTCGAGCAGAATTCGGGCAGAACTCTTTGAGCAAATCTCGGTCAAATCCACAACTGCAGGAGGACCAAGTTCCAGAGTTTCAAAATCACAACGGCCACTAACCGAACTCTGGCCGAACTCTGGCCGAGTTCTGTCAGGGTTAGGTTAGGGTTTTAAAAAATAGATTTTGGTGATTTTTGAAAACCTTTTTGTAAACATTTTGATAGGTCATTTTAAAAACATTTTGAACTATTTTGGGGATAGCCTATTTGCCAGTACGACTCGGTGTACAACATATTCCTAGACTCAAATAAAATGAAAATTACATTGCATAGGAAATACAGACTCGAGTAGGTAAACAGATCTTCAGTCTTGAACGGAGTGGATAGCCAATCTTGCTTATGTCCAAGAAACCGAGATGTCCCAACTAGCTTTGTATATCCAGACAGAGTTTGATCAATTATTAAAATCAGGTTGACCATATGACCAATGGGCCAACAATCTCCCCCATTTTGATAATTGACAAACTATGAATGATATAACATTAAGCTTGTTCAAAAAGAATCAAAACGTGAAATTGTTCATGTCCTGTATTTAACTCAAAAAAAATTAGATCTTTAATTTTCTTCCCCTTTGTCACTTAGCAAAATAATTGCATAAGAGAAGGCTCCCCCGCATATAATGCAGTAGGCTCCCCCGCAATTAATGCATAAGGAACAAATAGTGAGAAAACATAATAAATAAAACATGAAGAGTAAATATATATCATCACAGGCATGTAAAGTGTCTACAAATTATCATCACATGCATGCTATTTTTCTAAAGAATATTATCACATGCATGCTATTGTTTCAAAAAAAGAAATCTCAGGCATGCTATTTCACAGGCAGTTTGTAATGAAGAAGCAGTATAAAGAGATAGTGCTTAAAACAAAGTGCTGAAAGACACTGAAATATCATAAACGAAACACCATAAGCATGTCCATGAAAAAGTACTGAAAGCATACTACAAAGTGCTGATAAATATAAAAGTACTAAAAAAATACTGATAAAAACTTGGAATGTAGGAGCATTTCCAAGTATACAATAGAATGTCACTAAAAAATCAAATCACATCTCCTTATCACTATCCTCGTCATCAACATCATAAACAGCTCGGCCAGCATGACCGGAAGGACCAGCACATGAGGTACCAACGCCAGAAGGATGAGTAGGGGCGCCAGCATAGAACTCACCAACGTAGTCACGAGGTGCACGATACCAATCATAGACGTTACCTGGCTGGAAGTAGGCATGGACAGCCTCATCCTCACAGCGGTAACCCGAAAAAGCTGGATCTCGAGGGATGGAGGCGGCAGAGTGACCAGTCTGGACAAAGCGCAGATCGGCCAAGGAGTTTGCCATCGCCTGGTAACGGGTGACATCGCGGAACTCACGCTCGCGAGCCATGTCCGTCAACGAGACGTGCAAAGCAGATAAGTGCTGATGTATGCCCTCAAATGTTATGGCATACTGATGAGGTGGTGGAGGAGGTGCAGTAGGAGGAGCAGTAGGTGGAGCTGAAGCAGTCCGGCTGCGACGAGATAGCTGAAGAAACTTGGGCTCAGAGTCCTGAGTACAAGTCGATAGATCGATATCAAATCGCTGAAAGATACGAGGGAGAATCATCGTGTAAGAGAGATTTCGATCTCTAGCACGACATCGTCCCATCATCTGAATGATAGTCTTAGGGGTGGAAAAAGGAATCCCCTTAAGAATATGGTACATGACGGACAGCTCAAGTGAGGTCACATCATCTTTGGAAGTGGATTTGGGAAGGATAGTAGAGTAGATGATGCGATGCAATTCGTAGTTGAACAAGTTCAGGTTGTTAGCCTTGAACTTTCCAGAGCGTACTCTGTCAGGAGCACAGAGTTCCGCTTTGAAACTAGTGAGTGTCGTGCCTTCGGGAAACTCGAATTCTGTGATGTCTACTAGCGGTTCACCTTCATTGGGAATACCAAAAATCTCCGCTAGGAGGGCATCATCGAACTCGATGTCGATGCCTCCAACACGTGTGCTCACAACAAAAGTGTTAACTATGAGATTGCAATAGAATAAACGAATGGCATTAGTAGCTATCGGGAAGCACAGTTTAACAAATAGGTGTAACCCTAATGCCTCAAAAAAGTGACGATGATCGGAAAATACCGTCCATTTGATCGGAGCACCGCCGCATATGGATCGGGTGGAAAAATCACCGTACCATAATAGGGCTTGGTCGAGGGTTTGGAAGAAAAACCCATCGAAAGCGCCGTCGCTCGTTTGGATCGGCGAAAAGAGTGAATCCGTGTGTGGATTCGAAGACGACCCTTCCTCACTAGGAGTGGTCTTCTTCTTCCTCTTGAATGGATTAAATTTAGGTGCCATTGAAATAAAAAGCACAAATTGAAAGGTGGAGAGAGAGGGAGTTATACCTCACGAAATTAGGATATGTTGTAGAGAATGTCGATCTCCGCACGATTCCAAATTTTGGAGAGATTTTACCAAGTAGATTGGAAGAAAAAGATTGGTGAAAAGCTAGGGTTTGAAGGCTCGGGTCGGCTGCTGCTGCTGTTTGAATGAGTTTGGAAGCAATAAAAGAGAAGAAGCTCTCGGGTTCTGGATTTATACACAGATACCCTCAACCGAACTCGGGCCGAATTCGGTCAAATCTCTGGCCGAATTCGCCTAGGGTTCTTCAAAGTTGATTTTTGCCACTTCTTTTTCATTGTCTCATTTCAAATATTTAATTCAAAGATTAGTTATTTTAGCCTTCAAATAACATAATTAATAATATTTTATGAATTAAATGTCTTTACACAGCGACTGTCTCAGATTAGCTGTAGGAGTACTGTCCCAGCTGGCGGAGGTTCACCGGGGAACTCTTAAATACCGCTTTGCTTCAACCGTAGTTGTGGTGACAGACAGACTCTTTATTGGCTTGTCTCTAACACAGTTTTTGCGTATTGAGATAGAATCATAAAACAAAATCAATTAATATTATTGACGTCCAAAATTCCTAATTCTTGACGTAAATAATTGAAACGATCTTCCGCTAGAGGTTTAGTGAAAATGTCAGCTAATTGATTTTCAGTATCTATGTACACAAGGTTTATATCTCCATTTTGATGATGATCTCTAAGAAAATGATGTCTAATCTCAATATGTTTAGTACGAGAGTGACATACTGGATTCTTAGTCAAATAATAGTGCTCGTGTTATCACAGAAAATAGGAATATGTGTGTAAAATAAATCATAGTCTTCTAGGGTTTGTTTCATCCACAAAATCTGAGCGCAACAACGTCCTGCGGCGATGTACTCAGCCTCTGTTGTTGATAGGGCTACAGAATTTTGCTTTTTACTAAACCAAGAGACTAAAGCTTTTCCTAAGAAATGACATGTACCACTTGTACTTTTTCTATCAACTTTGCATCTAGCAAAATCTGCATCCGAATAACCAATAAGGTCAAAGGACTTAGTTTTGGGATACCACAAGCCAACAGAAGAAGTGCCTTTAAGGTATCGAAAGATACGCTTAACTGCGGACAGATGTGATTCCTTTGGGTTAGCTTGAAAACGTGTACACAGGCAAACACTAAACATTATATCTGGACGACTAGCAGTTAAATAAAGTAAACTACCAATCATACCTCGATACTTACGTGGGTCGACTGGCTTGCCTTGTTCATCTGAATCAAGCTTTGTTGAAGTTGCCATCGGAGTGCCAATAGGTTTGACATTGTCCAGATCGAACTTCTTTAGTAAGTCTTTTGTCTACTTGGCTTGATTTATGAATGTCCCATTATCAGTTTGTTTGATTTGCAATCCGAGAAAGAATTTCAGCTCTTCCATCATGCTCATTTCAAACTCATTCTGCATACACTTAGAAAATTCTTGACAAAGAGATTCATCAGTAGATCCAAATATGATATTATCAACATAGATTTGAATTAAAAGCAGCTTGCCATTCAAAGATTTAATAAATAGTATAGTGTCAACCTTTCCTTTTGAAAAACCGTTGTCAAGTAGAAAAGAGCTTAGACGATCATACCAAGCACGAGGGGCTTGTTTCAAACCGTATAGAGCTTTCTTCAACTTGAAAACATGGTCAGGATTTTTGAAATCCGTGAAACCCGGAGGTTGTGCTACAAAAACTTCTTCTTTTATAAAGCCATTTAGAAAAGCACTCTTGACATCCATTTGAAAAAGTTTGAAATCATGAAAACATGCAAATGCACATAACATGCGAATGGATTCTAATCTCGCAACTGGGATATAAGTCTCATCATAGTCGATACCCTCTTCTTGATTGTATCCTTAAGCTACGAGTCGAGCCTTATTACGAGTCACTAAACCATTCCCATTCAGTTTGTTTCGGAATACCCAACGGGTGCCAATGACCGGATGATCAACAGGCCTGGGAACAAGTTCCCAAACTTGATTCCGTTCAAATTGGTTTAATTCCTCTTGCATAGCATCTATCCAAAAACTATCACTACATGCTTCATCAATAGTTTTGGGTTCTAGCTGTGAAATAAATGTAACACTAGAAACAATATCTCTACAGGATGTACGAGTACTTACTCCCTTGGTAATATCACCAATTACCAAATCCTTTAGATGATTTGCTGTAAATTTCAACCTTTTTGCTTCATTCTGAAGGTAGCTGGTTCCTGGATCTTCTCTAGGAGGTTCAGCTAATGTAGAGCTTGGTTGAGAATCAGCTGGAGTTGAGCTTGGTACAGATGTATCTTCGTCATTGTCATCAATCGTCATTTGATTTAATTCATCAAAGGTGACATTGATTGACTCTTCGATAATCATGGTACGTTTGTTGAAGACTCTGTATCCTTTGCTCTTGGCCGCATAACCTAAAAATATACCTTCATCGGCCTTTTTATCAAATTTTCCCAAATTATCTTTTGTGTTAAGAATAAAATATTTACAACCAAAAATTCTAAAGTATAAAACTGAAGGAATTCTATCAAACCATAACTCAAATGGAGTCTTCTTCGATTTGGGTCGAATTAGAACTCTATTGAGAACAAAGCAAGCTGTGTTGACAGCTTCAGCCCAGAAATATTTGGGTAGACTAAACTGGTTCAACATTACTCTGGCCATTTCGGTTAGAGTTCTGTTCTTACGTTCCATAACTCCATTTTGTTGTGGAGTCCTAGGGCAGGAGAACTCATGAATAAGACCGTGTGTGTCACAAAATTGTTCAAAATCAGCATTCTCGAATTCGCCACCATGATCGCTTCTTATGCGAGTGATCATGTAACCTTTTTTATTCTGTACTTTCTTGCAAAAGGCGACAAATTCGGATAATGCATCATTCTTGCGTGTCAAAAAATATACCGCGTGTATCTAGAGAAATCATCTACAATTACGAAAGCATAAAGTTTACCTCCGAGGCTAGCAACTCTGCTAGGACCAAATAAGTCCATATGAAGCAATTGTAGAGGTCTAGTAGTACATACTGCGTTTACTGATTTGAAAGTGGATCTGGTAGCTTTGTTCCTTTCACATTGACTGCATACCGAATCCTTCTTGCATGTAATGTCCGGTAAATCGCGTACTAGCTTCTTTGTGGATAATCTTGATATTGTATCCATATTAGCGTGACCGAGTCTCATATGCCACAGATGACTCTCATCACTCTTGGCCATTAAGCATCTACCTGAAATGTTAGTTTCTTCTAACAAATAGAAAACATATATATTGTCTTCCCTGATACCTTCAAAGATAGTACTACCAGTTGAGCTATCAACTATAGTACATTTGTCTTTGCCAAAGTTGATGCCATAACCATGATCAGCTAGATGACTTATGCTGAGTAGGTTATGTTTCAACTCGGTAACCAGACAGACATCCTTAATTATAGGATAGGGAGACTTACCAACATCACCGATACCAATAATATACCCTTTCAAATTATTACCGAAGGAGACATAGCCTTCCTTCTTTTTCTTCGACAGTATTGCAAATAGGGTAGCGTCACCGGTCATATGCCGTGAGCAACCGCTGTCGAGGATCCATTTGCTTCTAGCATGTGAAGGGTGTTCCACCTACAAAACAGTTTGCAGATGAAACCTTTGGTACCCATTTCTTGTAGGGTCCTGAATTGTTAGCCTTAGGTATCCAAGCATAAACATTTAGATCTACAAGCTTTCTCATTCTACATGCAGATGATATATGACCAATGAGGCCACAATAATGACATTGTGTATGTCGAGTGTTGAAAGCTGAGTGGTGTGCATGGTTGGTAGGTTTAGGTTTTCTAGTATAGAAGAAAGCATACCTATAATTTTGTTTGGGCTTGACCTTTTGGGGTAAAGGTTTGATAGGGTTAGGTCTGACAGTGTTTGGCTTGGGAATGTTCCGATTTCTCGGTAAGTGACACGTGTTAGGGTAGGAAGCAGCAGGCTCAGGCTATTTTTCTAGCCTAATTTCCAATCTTTTGGAAGTGTCATACAACTTAGTATAATCAGAAGTAAGTGATTCCATTCTGATTTGTGCACATTGAAGACTTTTCTTCTCTATAGAAAGTTCTTCCTTGAGTTGGTCAATAATTTTGTCTTTCTCTTCAGATGACTTGGTAGTCTCGTGTAATAAGAGCTTTATTGAAGAAAGCTCACCAGACTCACTAACATTATTTCTAACCTCAGCTAGTAGGTCGGTAAGTCTACCTATTTCACCTTTGTACTCTTTGATTACCTTCTTAGAGGTCTGATACTTACTACGCAATTTCCTGTAATCAGTCATCAGGTCACTGAAGGCATCTCCTAATTGCTCAAAGGTGAAGTCATCATAAGTTTCTACAGGTTCAGTAGGTACCTGATCGATTGCCATGAAGCATACATTTGTAGCGTCCTCTGAGTGTTCGTCTTCTGAGTCACTGGCTTCACTTTCATGCCATATGCTGGTGTTGGCATATTTCTGAGA
Source organism: Iris pallida (assembly GCA_029216955.1). Taxonomy (NCBI): domain Eukaryota; kingdom Viridiplantae; phylum Streptophyta; class Magnoliopsida; order Asparagales; family Iridaceae; genus Iris; species Iris pallida. The sequence continues at coordinate 476,887 of JANAVB010045020.1, forward strand.
AGTTGATCTTTTCAGGTTCCCTTTTTTATACCTGTTGTTCTTCTTGCTCGATGATGAGTTTGTGGGACAATCCTTCTTCATGTGTCCCTTCTTCTTGCAACCATAGCAGACAGCATCTTCTTGGTACCAGTTGTTGCTGTTGTTCTCTTTGACTCTCTTCTCATGTCTCATGAATCTTTTGAACTTCCTTGCTAGGAGAGCTTGATCTTCAGCGTCAGATCCACTGCTGTCTGAGTCATCTTCAGCAGCTTTTCTGTGCTGAGCCTTGAGGGCGATAGTCTTCTCCTTTGGTGCAGGCTCTTCAAAATCTTGTAGCTCCAGTTCATGAGTGAGTAGCTTACCCATGAGTACTTCGAGGGACATAGTTGTGAGGTCGTTCCCTTCAATGATTGCAGTAGCCTTTGGAATCCAGTTCTTGGTGAGAGCTCGCAGGAGTTTGCAAATCTTTTCATAGTTACTATAATCTTTGCCTAGGGAGGACAAAGGATTTACAATATCTAAGAATCTCTCGAATATTTGTGTAACTGTTTCGTTGGGCTTCATTTTGAACGCCTCGTACTCTTGAGTAAGTCTGCTGACTTTAGATTCCTTGACTTGAGTCGTGCCTTCATGTGTGACTTCGAGTAGCTTCCATACTTTATTAGCCGTTGTGCAGATAGACACCCTGTTAAATTCAGTTCTGTCTAAAGCACAAAAGAGAGCATTAATGGCACGTGCGTCAAGACTGGCCCTTTTTTTTTCTTCCTCTGTATATCTGCTATGGGATTTTTCAACTAAAACTCCATCAATATTTATACGAGGTGGCTTTTGATAGCCATCAAGAACAATGGACCATAAATCAAAATCAAGAGATTTCAAGAAGAAACTCATCCGTGTTTTCCAATATGTATAATTTGTACCATCAAACAGTGGGGGTCTGTTTGTGGCCTGGCCTTCACTTGTGAATTTTACAGTTGCCATGTGTTGTGCTGTGATCTATATAACAGTTAAAAAATGAATAAATAATTGCACTGTTACCTTTGCTTTACCTGTAACACCTGCTCTGATACCAATTGTAGGAACGAAATAGTAAAGCGTAATACTCTAGAGGGGGGGTGAATAGAGTTGGCAGCAGAATAATGCTAAATAAAAATGTTAGCAGCACAATCACAGAATATTAATCACAACTGAAATAATGTAAAGGCAAAGTTAAGAGAGCAAACGCAAAGACAGCGATGTATACTGGTATCCCTCTGTTGAGGACTAATCCAGTCGGTAGAACTCTTGCTACCAGTTGAATCCACTATTGGAAAAACCGCAAGTTTTCTTATAAAGTCCTTGCAACTTCTACAACGCGAGCTTTGATACGAAGAACTCGTCCAACTTCAAATGTGAAGAGGTATTCTTCAATCAAGCCTTCTGATTACAATCTCTCAGAAACTTCTAGACCGTACCGCACTGGCAAATTGACTAGAGGATTGTAACTGGCTTGGGATCTGAAATTGAGAGCTCTAGAAAACTCTTTGGAAGACTGAAAGCTTTAGATAGAGAGAAGATTGAAAGTGAATGAGTGAATTGAAATGATCGAAATTCTTCTCTATTTATAGGAGTTCCAAAGGCAGACTTCTGTCAGAATTCGGGCAGAATTCGGGCAGAACTCTTTGAGCAAATCTCGGTCAAATCCGTAACTGCAGGAGGACCAAGTTCCAGAGTTTCAAAATCACAACAGCCACTAACCGAACTCTGGTCGAACTCTGGCCGAACTCTGGCCGAGTTCTGTCAGGGTTAGGTTAGGGTTTTAAAAAATAGATTTTGGTGATTTTTGAAAACCTTTTTGAAAACCTTTTTGTAAACATTTTGATAGGTCATTTTAAAAATATTTTGAACTATTTTGGGGATAGCCTATTTGCCAGTACGACTCGGTGTACAACATATTCCTAGACTCAAATAAAATAAAAATTATATTGCATAGGAAATACAGACTCGAGTAGGCAAATAGATCTTCAGTCTTGAACGGAGTGGATAGCCAATCTTGCTTATATCCAAGAAACCGAGATGTCCTAACTAGCTTTGTATATCCAGACAGAGTTTGATCAATTATTAAAATCAGGTTGACCATATGACCAATGGGCCAACATAAACCACAGCTTCTGTGGCCAGAACTCCTGCGCAAAGTATTCCTGTACAATCCAAGAGTGACAACCTTTTGGCTAAACTCAAAGGAAGAGATTCTACTCCTCTTCCCAAACACCCTATTGCCCCTGCGCAATCTACTGGGGGTGGACCTTTGGCTATTCCTCTTTCTCTTCAAAACAAAGAAAAAGGCCCGTTGGTCTTTTCTCAAACTTCCTTGTCTCATGACTTGGAAGACAATAGAGGGAAACGCTCTTTAGCTAACCCTTCTTCATAAAACAAAGGAAAAGGCCCTTTGGTCTTTTCTCAATCTTCTTCAGTTTTTACCGAAGAAGATCAATCTGAACGTGCCTCGGCACCAATCAGTACTAGAACTCTTTCAAACAAGGATTCTTTTTTCCTTTATGACAAGAGAACTTGTACTGACCAAAGAGGTATTCTGCCTACCCCGGTAGCAGAATTTCAGGACCTCCCAACTCTCAAGATTTCTCGTTCCAGACAGGAAAAACTGTTAGTATCTCAAACAGAAACCCCTGGGGGTGAATTTGCTGATCTCAGAACTTATCTCAACAGACCTACTTCGGTGAAACGCAAACAGCCAATGTCGAAGATCAAACATCATCAGAAACAAATCTCCAAGGTCAAAAATCCTGACACTTATGCCAATGAAGTGAGCACTTCCCTATATACTCAAGGGACTAAACATTTGAAGAATCGAAATCATGTTCCGAATGTTATCAAAGAACAGATCCCTCAGAGTTTTCCTCGTCCTGTTGCTATTCCCGATCTTCGAGAACATCTCAGACAAAAGCGGGATACCATCTCAACACCTCCAGTTCAACCATCTGATCATCACTGCAATCACAAAGTCATCATTCAATGTTGTTGTCAAACAACAAAACGATCTGTCTTCGATCGTTTAACTTTTGCTAAAACTGAACCTATATCAGATGAAGACGAAGTCTTGTATGCTTCTGTTAACATGACTTCCCAAGACACTGGGGTAAAAGATGCTCTAAGCATGGTAGACTCCGTAAACCAAGCCAACGGTATTTAGAATTACTCCAAGAATGCTCTGAAGGAGTATTTCGACATACCCGTTCTCAAAGCCGAGATACAATCGGTCAAAGGAATCTTCCTCAAGATTCTTCAGGTTATCTTCCTGTTCCTCATTCAGGAGATGACTCTTTCTCCGACTACGATGCATATAGCGAAAGCTCTGAACAGACAGTGTCTTCCACTGTACCAAGAGAAGTGATAGCTTATGTTGTCACTGATGATCCAGATGCTTCAACTTCTGCAAATCAAGAACAGCGAATCGCCGTACTTGAAGACAAGCTAAAAACCATGGCTGAAATGGTTGCTAATATGCATTCTATCATTGTAGCACAACATGCTACACCACCTACCGTACTACCTGCAAATCCTGAAATCATAGCATCATCAGTACCTGTCAATGCTGGATTGGGGGTAGCACCTACTCAAATACCTCCTGTACAAGTTCAAACTACACCAAGTCAATCAGGAGCTGGGGGTAGTGCTTACAATGCTGTTCCTCCTCCTACTATTCTAACTCAACCTGCTCCTTCTTCGTCATCAGAAGAAGCCAACGAAGCTGTCAAACTCTTGCGAACTCAGTTCGAAGCCTTTAAAGAGAAAGACAACTTGCAAAGATTAGGAATCAAGCAGCCCTATCCAGTTGAATGGAGGGAAGTCCTGTTCCCACCGAAGTACAAAATCCCAACAATCTTCTTGTTCGATGGCAGTACTTCCCCTAGTCAATTCATCAATCATTTTGAGGTAATGACCGTTCAACTCCAGCCAAATGACGCTCTTCTTACCAGAGTGTTCGTTGGTTGTTTAGCCGGCGTAGCATATGACTGGTATAGAAGTTTACCCGATGGTTGTATCACTTCCTTTTCAGGTCTCAAACAAATCTTCTTGGAACGGTTCTATGAAGGATTCAATGATATGACTATGTCGGCTCTCAATAAAATTAAACAGAAACATAATGAAACTGCTGAGAGCTTTATCGAACGGTTCTGCCGTGAAGCCTTGAAAATGCCTCATGGGACTCCAGCTGCTGTCACTATTGATACTTGTAAGGCAAATCTATTGCCTATTATCAGTATGTGGACGGGATCTACCCAGTTTCAAGATTGGCCTTCATTCATTGTCAACGCCAAAGCTGCAGAAGTAAGTGCCGAGAAGTTCAAACAATTGAGGGTACAAATGTCTAACCCTGATCGGGATGAATACCAGACATCAGGTGGTGGCAATCGCCAGAACAATCGCAAAGCAAAAAAAACTTTGAACATTAATTTGAACAAAAACAAAGAATCTTTGGCTGTCAATGTGGCTCCGCCTACATCCACTCCTACTCCTTCTGCACCTCCACCGAGGGAACCTCGTCCGAAAGTAGAATATTCCTTCGACGAGAATGACACTGCAAGCATCTTTGAGTGTTTACTCAAAAGCAATAAAATTCAACTCCCGGACCCAAAGAAACCTGTTGAAGTTGGTAAGACAGATCATCCTAAATATTGTGTATATCACAGGTTCATTGGACATCCTACTCGAGCATGCTATGTGCTCAAGGGCAAAATTCAGGAGCTTGTCAATGCTGGTGTAGTCACTCTGCAGCAAGATGAGAAGACTGTTACTGCGAACATAGTTTTAGTCCAGTTTGGGGACTTCCCTCCACAGATGGTACAACACGGTGTCATTCCAATCCCCAAAGCTACTCTTGAGATTGAAAATCTCCCACTTCTACCAAATGAAGGTCTTGTTCCCTTGCCTCTTGACAACGGTGAAATTATGTGGATCCATCCCGATCTTGCTCCGGAATTCGAAGTGTCCTCTTCTTCCAAGAAGAAAGCTCATTCTAAAGGCAAAACCAAAATTTGTAACATGGTGTCTTTTGATCCCATAGTTGACGAAGAGATTCTGTTAGGCATCAGATCAGGGAAATCCTATTTGAAAGATTATTCTGAAGGTCAAGAGAATCCTGCTTCTTCTTTTGAATCTGCTCCAGTACAACCTGTTTCCACTGAAGAGATCCCTTCTACATCTTCACCAGCTGTAGTGCATATTCCTCCCAAGCCGGTGGTTGCTGACAAAGGCAAGCAACAAGTCCGCTTTGATAAGCCCCTGAAGAAGTTATCTCCTACAGGACTTGAAAAGCCATATAACTTTGATATATTGGCTCAACTGGCCAATACATCGGCTAGACTATCAATCTTCGAGCTCTTGCGTCTTTCTAAAGAGACTCGAGAAACTCTAAGTAAAGCTCTGATGCAGGCTGAAACTTGCTTAACTCTGCTCAAAAAGCCGGAATCAGAACCAGTCTCTTGCCATCACTGTCATAGTGTTTTGGAGTTGATCCCAAATATTACTTTCACTCAGGATGATATGCTGCTGGAAGATAATAGACATGACCGTCCTCTCTATTATACAGGATATGTTGATTCGATGAAGGTCGATCGTATCCTGATAGATCCAGGGTTTGCACTTAGCATCATGCCAAAGACAATGCTAAATGCGTTGAAGATACCAGTGCATAGTCTTTCGAGCACAATCACTACTATCTTGGGATTTAACCAAGAAAAAAGTGAACCTTTGGGCAAGATCCGCTTAAAACTTCAAATAGGCAATCTTCGCACAAAAGTGACCTTTTATATCATTGACAATCATGGTTGTTCTTACAACGCTCTCCTGGGAAGACCATTCCTCCATGAACACAATGTTGTTCCATCAACTCTTCATCAATGCTTTAAATACGTCAATGATAAAGGACAAGTTCATAAGGAAGTTGCAGACCTTTATCATTTCAAGGGCGTTGAAGCGTATTGCAACGATGCTCGTATGTACAAGGAGGAATTTATGAAAGTGGTATTGGCCATGGATACTGAAGAAGATCAAAAAGCAATGCCCAATGACACTCTCATCATACCTGTCAAAGGGCGTGTTTCTCATCCTCAGTCTTCTAAACCACTGGCTATTCACTTGCCGGTTCAAGAAAAATCAGTTGATATTGATCAAAATCAAAGGAAGCTCACCTCTTCTGAGCCACTTGTTATTGATTTACGTCGTAACAAGGACAAAAAGCAGCTCACTTATTCTGAGCCACTTGTTATTGATTTAACTCGCAAGAAAGAAAAAAGGGAGCTCACCTCTTCTGAGCCACTTGTTATTGACCTTCGTCGTAACAAGCCTCCTCCACGTTCTTCTTCTCCCCCTCTTGTAATCAATCTGACCAAGCCTGTTAAGGCTAAAGGTCCTGATGTAAATACAGATGTAAATATCAATGAAAAAGCATCTACTTTCCAGTATACTGATGTTATTTATCATACTAAATATTATTTGGATATGTTAGATAGCTTTCAGTCATTTACAATAGGAGTTGTACAATCTCTTCAAACAGAAGTTTCATGTGAACATCCAAAAGATTCATATCGTATTGTTCCTGCTCGCAAGAAGGGCGAAAGTCCAATACTTTTTAGTAAAAGACCGGAACAAAAATTTAGCTACACGGATGATAGCAAAGTTAATGACACGGGACATCTTCAATTTCGTCGTTACAGTCAACAGTCAAAAGACATCATCCGAAAAATGGGTTACGACTTCAAAAGCGGCCTTAACTATGGTAAGGGTAGACGAACTCACATTCGTACAGCAGTTCCAAAAGGAAAGTCAGAAATGTATTATAGCAGGACCAAAAGAGGTTTCGGATACGCTTCTCCTCCAATGTTATCCCCAGCAATTTCTGACTCTGATAGTGAGAAACGTTCTAACTCTTCTGATTCCAGATCATAGGATTCTGATACTAGCGTTGGTGAAGTCCATCGTATAATCGTATCTTTTAATATGGTCTCCGCTGAACTTCCGGAAGGATATGATGAAGATATTGAAGAAAGTCCTGAAACAGATCCTTGGGCTCAACAGATGGATAATTAGTGGGTGCTTCGATTTGAACAAAGAGAACCTCCTACCGAAGATCAATTAATTCAAATTGATGTAGGAGAAAGCGAGTCACCTCGTCCAATCTTTATTAGCAAGAATCTTTCAGAAGCAGATAAGCAAGAGTTGATTCTTCTCATTAAAGAATACATTGACGTCTTTGCTTGGAGTTACGAGGACATGCCAGGTTTAGATCCCAAGATTGCTACTCACAAGCTGAACATTCTTCCTAATGCTAAACCAGTCAAACAGCAACAAAGGCGATTCAAACCTGAAATGATGGACGCTATTGATGATGAAGTCAAGAAACTTATAGCTTGTGGCTTTATTCGAGAAGAACAACATCCTGATTGGGTAGCCAACGTTGTTCCAGTCCTGAAGAAAACTGGCAAAGTTCGAGTCTGCATCGACTTCAGAGATCTTAATGAAGCATGTCCGAAAGATGAATTTCCTCTTCCTATCACAGACGTCATGATTGACAATACTTATGGGTTCAAACGAATATCTTTTATGGATGGATTCTCTGGATATAATCAGATCAAAATGAATCCCGAAGATAAAAAGCATACATCTTTTCGTACTCCTCGAGGAGTCTATTGCTATACAGTAATGCCATTTGGTCTCAAGAACGCTGGTGCAACTTACCAACGAGCCATGAGTACCATTTTCAGAGAACATCTTCGTAAAACAGTCGAATGCTACGTTGACGATATTGCTGTCAAAAGTCGTCTAAAAGAAGATCATATCCAAAATCTGAGAACAATCTTCAATCTCATGCGTCAACATCAGCTCAAGATGAATCCCACCAAGTCATTTTTGGGTGTCTCTAGTGGCAAATTTCTCGGCTTCGTCATTACCTCTAAGGGTATACACGTGGATCCCGAGAAGATCAAAGCCATTCAAGAGATGCGTCCTCTACGCAACCTAAAAGAGCTACGAGGATTCTAAGGCCGACTTGCGTACATCAGGCGATTCATCTCGAACTTGTCTGGATGCTGTAGACCATTCACTCAACTAATGAAGAAGGGTGTATCTTTTATTTGGACTGAAGAATGTCAACAAGCATTTGACGACATCAAACGATATCTTATGAACCCACCTGTTTTGGTGCCACCAATCTCGGGCATTCCATTCTTAATGTATGTCCGCGCTATGGATCATTCATTGGGTGCTTTACTTGCCCAAAAGAATAAAGAAGGTCATGAACAGGCTATCTATTACCTCAGTCGTACTACGATTGGTGCTGAACATCGTTATAGTCCGGTTGAAAAAGAATGCCTAGCCCTTATGTTTGTCGTTCAAAAGACAAGACATTACATCATTGGTCAAACCATTCATGTCATATCCCGAGTCAATCCTCTTCGGGTACTGATGAAGAAGCCTAGCACACTCAACTCTCGGCTTGCTACATGGGCCATCCTTTTAGCTCAATATGACATGGTGTATATCCTTCAAAAGTCTGTTAAAGGTCAAGCATTGGCAAATTTCTTGGCGGCTCATCCTGTACCAGAAACATCCAAGCTTTATGATGAAATTCCAGACGAGACATTAGAAGTCAACTTGATTTCTGAAGAATTTCCAACTTGGCGTTTATTCTTTGACGGAGCATCTAGACTTGGACCCAATGGGGCTATTGTAGCAGGAGTTGGAGTTGTTCTCGTTTCTCCAGACGGATCAACTATCCAAAGAGCTTACTCTCTAGACAAATCCTGTTCCAATAATGTAGCAGAGTATAATGCTCTACTCATTGGTCTTCAATTAGCTAAGCAATTGAACGTCGAGTATCTCGAAGTTTATAGCGATTCTAAGTTGGTTGTTAATCAGGTTAGAGGAACTTATGAAGTTCGTCATCAAGATCTGGTACCTTACTTTGAGGCAGCAATCAACATGGCTACATCGTTCAAAGCTTTCTTTATTGAATATGTATGCCGAGCTTGTAACACTGAAGCAGATGCCTTAGCCAATCTTGCAGCAGTCTTAGCTGTCCCCATCCGAAGACAACAAGTGGTGGTTATTTCTAATCGAGAATTGTTTTGCGTAGAAAATAATCGTAACATTGAGTTCAGTAATTTTGCTGAAATTAATGTTATCAATGAAGATTGGAGAACTCCTTTCATCGACTTCGTGGTTCACGACATACTCCCCGAAAATCCTAAGGAGGCTACAAGTATCCGACGATGATCTCTACGATTTTATTACAATCAAACCACTAAGACTCTCTATCGACGGACTTATGACGGTCTTCTTCTACGCTGTTTAGCTGGTGATGAAGCAAAACAGGTATTACGTGAAGCTCACGATGGTGTCTGTGGAGCACATCAGCCCGGTCCTAAGCTGCAGGATCGTATTCGAAGAATGGGGTACTACTGGCCCTCTATGGTATCAGATGCCATCGAATATGCAAGGAAATATCGAGCCTGTCAAATCCATGCAGACTTCATTCATCAACCTACGGAATTTCTACATCCGACAGCTGCTTCCTGGCCTTTCGAAGCTTGGGGTATGGATGTCATAGGTCCTATTAATCTCCCTTCTTCTAGAGGACATCGGTTCATCTTAGCAATAACAGATTACTTTTCTAAGTGGGCTGAAGCAATACCCTTGGCTGAAGTCAAGACCAGTAGCGTTATCAACTTCGTCAAGCATCATGTCATTTATCGATTTGGTGTCCCTCGACGAATTATTCATGATAACGGACCGTAATTCATCAGCCAAAAATTCACCCGATTCTGTGATGATTACCGGATTGATAATGTCGCTTCGACTGCCTATAATCCTGCTGCTAACGGTTTAGCCGAAGCTTTTAACAAAACCATTATCAAGCTTCTCAAAAAGTTTGTGTCTACTAACAAAAGGAATTGGAGTAAAAAGCTTGGCGAATGTTTATGGGCATACCGAACTATGGTCCGCAATCCTACGGGTTTTACACCTTTCTCTCTGGTATATGGCTGTGAAGCTGTTCTTCCTTTGGAACTTCAAATTCCTTCTTTAAGGATTGCCATTGCTAACGAGCTCACTACAGAGAATAATGACCTTCTTCGACTTCAAGAATTGGAGGCACTTGATGAAAAACGATTAATGGCTCAGCAACATATTGAGCTATATCAAGCCCGTATCTCAAAGACTTTCAATCGTAAAGTGAAGGTCAGAGCCTTTCAGCAAGGAGAACTTGTTTTAACGGTCAGACGTCCTATGACTATGACGCATATGAGCAAAGGCAAGTTCGACGCAAAGTGAGAAGGTCCATACGTTGTGAGTAAAGTCTTCTCAAATGGAGCATATCAACTCTCAGAACTGGATGGACGAATTGCAATGATGCCTATCAATGGCAAGTTCCTTAAAAAATATATGTATAAATATAAATGTTTGTAAATCATCAGACAAGTTCATGTTTGTAAATAAAATTTTATTCAATCATGAATGATAGTACATGATATTAAGGAAGATCACTATCATCTTTCTCTACATTTGGACGCGGACCACTACCGTCCTTTTCAAAAACGCGGTCAGCAAAAGAGCCGAAAACCTTTTTGCTGGAGCCCACGAAGAACTTGCAGGCAGCCATCCTCATGGCTTCTTCTTCTTCAGTCCTTCCTGGTTCAAGCAGAAAGTCCAGGATGTCTCTCGGTGGCTTGGGTGCAGACGAACCTTCGTCTACTTCTGCTTTCTTTGGCTGAACTGGATCGACAGGACGTTCTTTAACGTCTTCTTCGACCTTTGGAGCGAGCTCAGTTTTCTTGGGTGCGTCTTCAGACGACATTTATATGTTGAAAAGTGAAAGTGCTCGTTCCTGTCAGATTTTTGTTCTATTTATATGCAAAGATTTCTCAAACAACGAAATGACACATTCATTCGACGGTTCATTCGTTCATTTAATTCACTTGACGGTTCGTCCGTTCATTTAATTCACTCGACGGTTCATCCGTTCATCACATTTATTTGACGGTTCGTCCATTCATTAGATTCATTCGATGATTCATACATTCATTTGATTCATCTGATGGTTTGTCCGTTCATCACATTCATCCGACGTTTCGTCCATTCATTCATTATCATTTGTTCACCACCACTTGACGGTTTATTCATTCGTTCCATCATTTGACGGTTTTCCCGTTCATCTTATATATTAATATCAGCAACTTATCGTTTCGATTAAGTTGTTAATTGAAATAATAATGTTCAGTATATTCTGCCATGTCCATATTACCTCTGAGCAGATATAATGAATATAATTATTTTCTACAAAATTATCAAGAAATATATCATGTCTTGTACCTCTGAATATATTTTCTACTTCTATTATTTATATCTGAACAAGATATGCAACAAATAATGGAGCCCCAACAAAAATGTCTTTTATTGATTGAAATATAAAACATATATACTTCAAAATATAAAAGATACAAAAAGTTCTATTGAGAAGGAGGAATGATCAAGTTATCAATCTGCTGCTTCAAAGTCTGCAGCTCTTCTTCATGAGTAGATGTCACCCTCCTCCTAGCTTCTTCCATTCCAGTCTCTTCATTAAAGACGGGCATCTCTACAGTCCTGCGAGTGATCTCTGCACCATGAGTAGCATCGTACTCAGCCTTCTCTTGAATCAAGGCGTTGAATTGATCAATTACAAGTTGATGATTAGTAGTTTCTTCTTCCAATTCTTGTTGGAGACGAACAATTTCTGCTCGCAGTTCAGCAGTTCTCTGTCCCTTTCTTTCAGCCATCAAAGTTATTGATTCAAGCTTGGAATTGTATTCAGCGGACTTTGCGGAATAAGCCTCCAAAAGATTTTGAAGATTCATCCTTTCCATATCAGCAGCTTGGCCATTCGCTCGAACTCAGCCTGTACTAGAGATTCTATTTTCTTCTATTTGAGCTCCTTATATTTCTTTATGGAAACTTCTAATTCATCCAGTATATGTTCAACGAGAGTAGCTTGAGCTTCATCACCTTGTTCCCTTACAGCTCTCACCAAATGAGAAGTTGGTTTTCTAACCATAAAGAAATTAGCTCCCTCTTTGTCTATTATTTTGTTAACAATGGGTCTCAGCGACTCAAAGAAATATCTGGTGAATGATTGCACAACTTGTTGGTTAATTGCCAGAGTTCTAGGAGTCGCAGCTACTCCCGTTGAAGATAAAGCAGCAGGATGCTCGATCCATTGTGTCTAGATGACAGGCTCTTTAAACAAGGGAGCCAGAGTGGAGCTATTAGCCCCTCCTGTTTGTTCCTCTGCAGAAGTTAAATTGTCAATCGTTTGCCAAATAATCAGGAAGATTAAATAAAGACAGTCCTACCTTGGTTCAATCCAGCAATAGGGTTATTCCCTACAGGAATGGACTCCCGCTGAGCAGAAGTTACTTCAGTCGCAATAGCTTGGCTACTGCCCGCCTCTGAACCACAAGATAGATGATGACTACTACTAACAACCACCGTTGTTACAGGCACTATAGCCAAGTCAGTCGGAGGAGTTGGAAGAGTCTCACGATCTACAGAAATTACAAATATATTAGCTATCGATCTATTCTAAAAAAGATTGCTAATTTCATTTTATACCTTGAGGATCAATGACAGGAGTTTCTTCTGGAGCTTTGTCGTCTGCTGCTTCTTCTGGAAATATTTCTATCTCAGCATCCTTTTTAGGATCTAAAGTATCAGCAACTTTTTTTGAAGACACCTCCACTTCAATATCCTTTTTAGGATCGGAAGCATCATCGGCAGTAGTAGGAGATGGGTGCACTTCATCATCCTCTTCAAGATCTTGTATGTATTCATCAACATTCTCAGATGAAGAACTTTCCTCATCCTCGTCTTCTTCTTCTGCTACCTTCTCGCTGGTAGTTGCAGCTTGGTCACCATAGTCTTCTAGAGGACTGTAAATACAATCTTCTAAAGCTGCGATTACTTCGCGATCTTCTTCTTCGCGAAGAGTTCTTGGAGTAGGTGGAAGGGTAATAATCTGTAACTGCTTTTCTCGCACTTCTTCCGCAATATTTCCTCTAGGCTCTTCGACCTCAGTTTCAAGAACAGGATTTGTCCTTTGCTCAACATCCTCTCTATGTTCAGGACTAGGAGTTCTATTCCTGGGCTCTGAAAGAGGAGTAGGAGATGGCAAAGTTAATCCAGCGGCAGCATCCCTCACCATTGCGGACAAAGCTCGATTCTTTCTCTGAGCCAGCTTCTTTCTTTTCAATAGCCTATCAGGGCTCTCTATATTGACAGTTTCAATCTGTTTTTGAATGGAGGTTGGTGTTGTAGCCTCTTCTGGTTGAGTTGACCCGGCCAGTTGCCGAGATTGAGATTGTGTAGTGATTCTTTCAGAAGAATGTTCTAAAATTAACTTCTTCTTTGCCGCTGGAGCAGGAGGCTCCTCTCTTCTCTTCCTCTTTGCAGGAGATTTACCTACTTTCAAAGAAATACGCATTGCTGCGTTTACTTCTTGAGGGAACATCATATCCCTCGAAACTTCCAAAGGAGCATCGGCTGGCTCGTGCACCTCCTCATTTATGGGAATTAACATAGCTATTCTTCCTTTCTTCAATCTCGATGAAGAAGCGAAACTATCTGCGAGATTAAAGTTCTCAGCAAAAGTGTTCGCGGATGTATAAAATACTGTATAAGTAAATAGCATCCTAGGACCATGAGTGCTATTTGCTGGCATTGAGAATATAGCCTTCGTATCACGGGCATTATAATAAGCCCAGGCTCTGGCCCCGTCTATCAAATAATCCTTACCTTGGAGACAAGTAATTGTATTTCCTACTTGGAACTGATTATATCCAAACTGCCGAGCAAATCGGCTGGGAAGATATGGTTCTAAATAGCATTCCTCTTAGAACCGGTAAACCAGATGAGACGGTCGAATCGTCTTCAACCATTCAAAGGCTGCACGGGTTAGAGGTTGCATCTTTGAATCTACCATATTTGCTGGCATCTGATCATATCCAGCAGGGAGAGGAGCACAACAAAAGTTTCATCCTCTATTCAGATTTAAAACATATCTACACTCGCTCAAAGAAGTGTATTTCTATTTTCCCTGAGAATACCTTCGGAGAAAACTGCCATCAACCGGTCCCATGCCGGGGTCCATTAAGGTAGGATAGTGGAGAAGCAACCATCCAAATAAATATGTGTATGGCAGTTCTAGGCGAGGGAACTCTTTTTCTCCTTTTGCCTTCAGCATCAGGTCGACATATAAACGAAGACTGGCATTTAGTTTGCAAGTCATTGCTGATAACAAGTCCACCTTATAGCCGAAGACTAACTTGACAGCAGCAAAAAGAACGCCGCGGTGAAAGCGATCCACAGTACTAGATCCGGAAACCACAAACCGCCGAAGCCAGTATGTCAGAAACCCTGCCCGTTGGGCTTCTTCTGACATGGGTCTATAGCCCATTCTCAAGTAACTCTCCAGAGTGTCCCCTGTCTTCAAAGGAGGATACTCATGATCATCTTTCACTTATTTATCAAAGTTACCACTCTGTTCCATCAGCTTTATAACTTCTGTATTGCTCAAAGGTTTGAAGAAGTTTGGATAGCATTTGTCATTCTCCTTGGTCTTCTTCTCTTCTATATGGTTAAGGAACATATATGGTAACCACTTCGAAGAATAACAAGTATTGGCGGTAGCACTCTTATAAAACAAAGAGCAGATCTTGTAGTGGCATAGCAGTTCCTCAAACACTGCCACCATCGCTGCATTCTCTCTTCTAAGTTTGTCCAGCTCATCATTAGTTGGTACAAACTCTTCATATGGAGCATCTGCCATCGGCAAGTACGAGATATATTTTATCTCGTGGAGTGCAAAGCCAATTTCTCCACCCGGGGTCATAAAAGTTCCCGTTCTATAGTTGTACCTTTCGGCCAAGGCCAAAAACATGTGTGGATTCGGTACAAAACCATAAACAGTGGCGTGCACTGCTTGGTACAGATTGATCTGTTGAAGTTTGTCTTCAAATGTTGACAGAATCCAGTTGGCAATACAGCTCCATCTTCTATAATCTGGATTCACCAATCCAGTTAATCTGATATCTTGTTCAGGGTATTTCCCTTCAGCCTTCGCAAATTCATTTACAAATATCGGCGTTCTGACAGGCATCAACATAGAGGAGTTCTCTGGAGGAATGCAACCTGGTCTCAAGCCCCTCAACAAAACGCTGTATCGATCAGAAGAACTGTAGAACATATCTTTCTTATTTGGCCCCTTCTTTACGAAAATTTTCCCTGTACGGGCGTCTTGGAAGAGAGTGATATTCCATTCAATTTTCCTCGGATAGCTCGCATGAGCATACCGGGATAAAGGAAGGCAACGGGCAATATCTGGTATGAAGAAATATCTATTTTCCTGATAAACTATTCTTTCTTCCATTCTAGGCCTTGGTTGCGAGCTTTTCTCAAATGCCTCACCTAACAAGAACAGGGGTTTCTTATGAATGACAGCATCTGCTGTTTCCAAAAGCTGTCCATTCATTAAATACAGAAGCGTCTCATTATCTTGAGATACCAGGATTGCCTGACGGGAGGCCGGTAGATCATATTAGGGATAATGAACGTGGGAGAGATCCTCTTTATACTCAGACTCTGAGAGGGTTCCCACAAAATGTTCATAATCTGGATCTTCTCTGATCTCAACTGCATCAAAAACAGATAAAGATCAGTACAAGTCAAAGACTCTGTTTTCAGATTATACAAACACTAGAGTGCGCAATCTTCAGATTGCGCTGACATAGCTTGCACAAACGTTAGATTGTGCTGGCTCAGGTCATGCAAACATCAGATTGCGCATCACATCAGGATGCGCAAAGCAACAGTTTGCGCTGATTTTCTGTGCAAATCAATCGATTGCGCTGACTTCCTGTCAGCACAATTCAACAGATTGTGCAGGAATGTAGCCTTCATAAAAATGAAGACTGACAGTTGATGCAACCAAAACCCTAAAAAGAGTGGCGCAATATGAACTCATCTCTAAAAAGAGATGAGTTTCGAAGATCAAAAGAAGTCGAATCACCCTAAAAAGGGTTTTCGATCGGTTGAACAACCTCTCAGAGCAGGGTGCGCAGATTCGTGACGAGATGCTCGTCGTGCAACTCTATCTGATGGCTCGGCCGGAGCCTTGCCCTTGTCGGCGGTGGTGGAGGAGCGTCGAGGAGCCATTGGTCGTCGGAAAAGAGGGTTGAGAACGAAGAGCTCGAAGTCTTTCTCTCTAAAAAAATACGAGTGCAAGTAAAAACATTTCTAAGTTTGAAGAGACTATTTATAGTCTTCGAAATATGAAACGGCTACCTCTGATTGCGCCTGAAATTGTGGCTATTCGATTGCGCAGACAGCTCACCATCATGCGCAACTTGATTTGAATTTTATAATTCAAAGTATTTCGAAACTTTGAATAAATTCAACTTTCGAAAACTTTGAAGGGGGTCTTGTAGGTCCTAAAAAAATCAAGTTGCATCAATCAAACAAAGTCAAAAAATCAAGATATACATCATTCAAGTAAACTGCGCAGACAATGGATTGCGCAGCTCTCAGATTGCGCATGCCAGACTGCGCATACATCCGATTGTGCAAAGGCTGACGTGGCAAGAGTCATCATTACCTGACAACCAAATCAGATCTCTGACAACTGACAGCACGGGTATCAAGGAGCCTGTTCGTTTATCGCGCCACACAACGCTCGAGGACGGCTGACAGCTGGCAGCGCGATCCATTTCTGCGCAGTCTAAACCTGCACAAACTAAAGCCTGCGCAAACGAAGTCGGCGCAATCTAAAGTCTGCGCAGTTCAATGTGCGCTTTCTATCAACACAACTGATAAATTACACGTGGCATTCATGCCATCAATTGCTCATTTCGTGGCAACTGCCTATACACGATCATGCGCATTTCAATCAAATGATGCCATGTGTCCCAGACAGTTAACCCATGATCCAGCAACTGCCTGCGCAGTCCAGTACTGCACAAATCAATTGCTGCGCAAGCCATCATGCGCCAGTCCAGAGTAACTAAAAGTTAGTTATTTCTCAGAACTCTATAAATAGAGTTTCAAGTCTTCATTCAAGGGGATCACGAATCAAATATCAGAAATCAGAGAGTTCAGGAGTTCTTGCCCAAGTGCTGCTGCATTCTTCCGAGGCTTTTGCCTTCGACTTTCGAGGCTTTCTGCCTTCAATTCTAGAGTTTTCTTTGACTTCAGAGGCTTCGTCTTCAGAGTTCACATCGTCCAAGGGATAAAGCAATCGTCATCTAGATTGGATTCCTAAAGTTGTACCATTCCCAGAATTCAAATTGTAATCTTTTACAAAGTTTGTATCAATAAAGTTTCATACTTTTGTTTTTGCAAACAATACTGAGGTCAACCTAGAAATAAAAAACAGTTGTATCAATTCCATTAAATGTAAAGTCTTGTATTTTCTTTAAATATAAATCTTGTAAATGTTGTAATAAATTTAGAAATGTGAATGAGCAGCAAATGTGATTTTTGAGCGCATTTATTTCTTACGGGCTTGACAGCGTTCTACCGTCGACTCTGCGGCGTAGGCTGGCTTGGGCACGTCTCGTATCCGAAAAGCGGGTGCGGGTCGTGACAGATTCTAAGCCTCTTTAGAGCTTGGCATTTTCGGTTTTGATGGATGAATTTTTGTATATCTAAGCTTTGATCTTTTCTTATTTTTCTTGGTTTTGATATATTAAAGCTTGGTATTTCCTAAAACCAGTCGTCCCAGACTGCAGAAAATCTCGTTCTATGCAGTTTAGACCCTTGGAAGTCCCAATTCGGACTTGTTTTGAGCAAGTTATGGCATTTTAAAATTTTTAGGTTCCAGAGGTTCTTCTTTGCTGTTTGGGGAAGAAGAACAGTGCCAGGCACAACCTGACCCGCGCGCGCTTCTTAGCGCGATGTAACCTGACCCAAAGTGCGCTTTTTAGCGCAGCGCAAACTTGAGTCAGGTGCAACCTGAGACAGGTGCAACCCGACCTCGCGCAGCTTAGTCTGGCGCAATCTAGCCCAGCGCCCCCTTGGTCCCTGGTGCAACCTGAGCTAGGCGCAACCAGAGTCAGGCGCAACCCGACCTTGCGCAGCTCAGTCTGGCGCAATCTAGTCTAGCGCCCCTTGGGCCCTGGCGCAACCTGACATGGCGCACCCCAGTCAGGCGCAACCTGACATGGCGCAACCTAGCCTCGCGCAGCCTAGTGCCTGGCGCAACCTGACTTGGCCCGACTTGTTCTGGCACAACCCAGCCTGTCTTGACCAGACTTGCCTTGGCGCAACTCATTGCCCAGGCGCAACTTGAACCGACCTTGTACATTCTAGTGCCTGGCACCCCAGTGCCTAGGCGCAACCGAATGTTTGGGCGCAACCTGTAGTCTTGGCACCCCCTAGTGCCTGGCGCAGCCTATTACCCTGGCACAACTTGGCTAATGCCACTTGTTGGCCATAGTACCCCTTGTCCCTTGCATGATCTGTCATTTAATTATTGGTTTTATGTTAATTGCTTATCCTTGGTATTTGACCTATCTTGTGACGACCCGACTCGATAAATTGTTGAGCATAGCATGACTTGCCAGTATTGATGTTGACATAAACATGACATAAAAATCTGGATAGTGGTCCATCAAGGCGCACTCTTGACAAGCACTCTTGGCATGATAAGTAACTTGATAAGACATGTACAATCTTGATAGTGGCCCGTCGAGACGCACTCCTGACAAGTAATCTTGACAAGTAACAAGTAACCTGACATGACGTGATAATCTTGAACGCTGTTACGACAACTACCTTGACTTGCTAAGTAACTCTTGTCTTGACACCGTGGTTGATTTTCTTGATTGTGCCTGTATAAGCTACATGTCTCGTCTTGCATTATGTCTAGGACATGAATTCCTGATTTTCTACAGTCAGGGATTTATACTGAATCTGACTAAGTTAATGACTAGATTGATCAAGTAGTTCATATAGAGAGATATTTCCAGTTACAGACGATCCCGTTATCCCGGCCACACATGAGGGACTTGTAGCCTGCCGTCGAATATGGCACATTTCCAGTCCACTGTCATGTGGGGCACTTCATGAAACAAGTTCTATGCATATTTTCATGTGTTACACTCCAAGCCACCTAATAATTCTTGATAACTCTTAAATGAACCTCGCCTGGATAACCTGGATAGCTGTAGGACTTGTGACTACTGAAACATCTCATTGCATCTTACTAGTAACTAGGCTTGTGATAACCCTAATTAGTTAAAGTATCAAGCCATACTCTTTGCTTGGCCGTGAATGATGGATGTAGTCTAGTCTTATCTAATCGATGCCAGTCTATGATTACTTCATCACATGCTTGCTTATGCTTTACTCTTGTCGATAATTGGTTGGAGACTAAGCTCTGTTCAGGTGAAGGGTTACAACCCTGGTCCTTGTTTGGTTTACGGGTTGTAACTTGGCTACCGAAATAGTCCCTTAGTTGTCTTATCGTTTATCACCTTGTTTTCTCTAACTCATGTCTTTTATTACCATTTATGTTCCCATGTGCTAATATGCTGGTTTTAGTATTTAAGTGAAGCCTCCCTTGTGGCACTTGCTCTTCTGGGGTCTGACCTAGCTGGTTTTGTATGGCCAGATTTTGGAGTAGGATTCGAGGATCCTCCAGCCTTCCAGCCAGATGGTGACCACTAGGCGCAACCCTGGCAACGAGTGGGTTCTTATTTTGCTCTCCCACTCTCTTGTAAAAAATTCTTTTGAGGCGTTTAACCGTCGAGCAAGTGTTAGCTCGTTTGCAACTTTACTTACTGTCTGCCTACGGGCTGTAACATGATTGACAAATCCTAGGGTTGATCATGTATGACTGAAACTCTTGCTAGTCTTCATATTTTGTATGACTAACTTCATGATCATCTGAATATGTAATGTTTGGGACGCCTTACTTTGTATGTCTGATGATCTAACATCTTGTAACATTTACTTACTTGCTTGAGATTAAGACACTAGGCTTGTTCATGACCATAAGAGACTGTTGGCTTGTAGCTAAACCCTCATGCATCTAAACAGCCGTGACCGTATATCGAGGTAGATTATACCTCAATGTACGTAGCTGGCTGTGTCTGTCCCCCACTCTCCAGTATTCTGGTTCTGGAGCGTGACACTTAGACTCATATAGATTGAATTATAATTTTAATTACCATATAAATTGAACTCTTTATAACCTATGTTGCTCTAACTAGGACTCTGTAACTCCAGTTGGCCATCTTTTCATATCAGCTATTCAGCGTATCAGGTGAGTACATTCTCTGATTATTTCATACTTGTTAGGATTTATATTCTTGCTCTAGATTATTTTACTTGATGCTGTCACGTTGTTAACACGGATTGGTACTATATGGATCCTTACATTGAGATGTTATCCCCTTCGGGAGCATCGGATACATCATGTCATGTGTGTTTCACTTTCATCATGTACTTCTGTGCTTTCATTATTCATGTATACTCTTGTGATTCATGTACTCTCATATTCACAGAGCCCTCATGTATAACTTTATGCGCACCTATTTATGGGCCCTCATGTGAAATATTGTACAATAATATAACTTGTCTGGATCCTTGTGTATTGATTGGGGTACGGAAGAGTAGAAGCAGTCATATGAATAATTCCAAAGTAGTGTAATCATTGTGCAAACTCTTTAGTGTAATCATGTGCAAATTCAAGCCGTTCACATGTCTATCTTGTACTCTAAATCACTAGTCACTGATATGTCTCTACTTATAGTAGCTATTTATATTACAGTTCTCTCTCTTTTACTACATGTACTTTCTTTCTGCGTTTTATGTATTTTACTCTATTGCATGCTTTATATTCCTGTCTTGATATGAACTGTTGAGATTTTGTGCTCGTTCCTGTCCTGACTGGACCTGTTGAAAATATTACAGGTAATATAGAGATTCAAAGCTAGCCTAGAGGACCAGTAGAGGTTGGAGTAGATTGCTAGTTTATGGTTCAGTTTTCTCTGTTGGAACTTGTATTGTAATAAGTGGAGATTTGAGTTATATTTGAGATTATTTGAGATATTATTATTTTAGAAGTTTATTTAAGTTATTGCTTTGAGTTTAGTATAAACTTCTGTGTTATCCTATCGTGCTTAGACTGTGATTGAGTTATATCATATCTTATACTTGTCCTCCATTCAGAGTTGAGATTGTGACAGGTACATTATATAATTACGTGAGTTGTTGATTAGATAGTGACCTAGAACAACGTTCTACCGTCGATACTGCGGCGTAGGCTGGACGTACCCACTTCTCGTGCCCCTACACTGGGTGCGGATCGTGACACGTTTTTAGTAGTGGTCCATGCAGGTCGAAAGTCGCATTTTTGCGATATCGTAGTAGCACAACCACTTAGTTGTACTGCTACGAGCCTGCGATAGAATATAGGAAGGAAGGTGTTAGAATGAGAGGATACTCAATCGCAGTTAGAAATCCTTGAGAGATTCCTGGGACGACCCTTGAGAATCTTATTTAAACTTCAATTTGAAATCCCTTCCTTTGTTTTGTTCACCCTTACTCCTTGTTATTGAATTTAATTTTTGATGGATCGTTGTTGATTTTGATTTTCATATCGAGATAAATTTTATGGCCCGAGTTACGATATTTTCGGATAACATATGTTGACGGGAATAACAGAGATGGTAAAACGTCTACTTGATTATGGAACCTGGAGTTTATCGCAGCCATATTAGCCGACGTGGCAGAAATGTAGAGACATGACTTCGGATGTACATATCTTGGTTATGAGATTTGGAATTTCTCGTCGTTATACTAGTCGGCATAGCGAGAATTCTAGACGACATGATTATATAGGTGCATACTGTCACGCCCCAGAACCAGAATACTGGAGAGCGGGGGCGAACATAGCCAGCTACGTATATTGAAATGAAGTCCATCTCGCTATACGGTCACGGCTGTCTAGATATGAGGGTTTACTACAAGCCAATAGTCTCTTAAGGTCAAGTTTACTGTCTCAATCTCAAGCAAATAATATAACCACAAGATGTTTGACCACCAAATATACAATAAAAGGCGTCCCAAATATTACATATCAGCTGATCATGAAGCTAGTCGTACAAAATTCTAAGACTAGCAAGAGTTAAGTCATACATGATCAACCCTAGGATTTGTTAATCATGTTTACAGCCTGTAGGCAGACAGTAAGTAAAGTGCATCGAGCTAACAGGTGCTCGTCGGCTAAACGCCTCAAAAGAATAAATTTACAATAGAGTGAGCGAAACAAAATAGAAAACCCACTCGTAGCCCGGGTTCCTTCTAGTCGCCACCATCGGGCTGGAGGTTCGGAAGATCCTCGGGAGCTGCTCCAAAATCTGGCCACACAAAACCAGCTGGGTCAAACCCCAGAAAGAGCAAGTGCCACAAAGGAGGCCACGAAATAAGAACAAAAGCCAGCATATCAGAACATATTAAAATGGAAGAAAATACAAGTAAGTAAAGAGAACAACAGGGCAATAAACGACTAGGGACGTGGAACCATTCCAGAAACCAGGTTACAACCCTTAAACCAGACAAGGACCGAGGTTGTATCCATTCGCCTGAACAGCACTCTGTCTCTACCCATTTATTGTTAGAGATAAGTAAAACAAGCATGTACAAGAGTTCCAGGTACAGGGACTGGACAAGACTTAGATAGGGCTAGACATCATCCATTCACAAGCGGCCAAGCAATTACTACGGCTTACTACTTTAACTAACTAGGGTTGTCACAAGCCTTAATTACTAACAAGATGCAATAAGAATTTTTCAGTCCCAAGCCCTACAGACCATCCAGTTATCCTTCCGCGGGTTGAGAGTATAGTTGGGTACATCGCCCTGGAGACGATATACCCTTAGGTGACTTAGAGGTGCAACACATGACAGTGCGCTGGAAATGTGCTCTACTCGTCGGCAAGCTACAAGTCCAATTAAGAGCGCCCAGATAACAAGATTGCCTGTGACTGGAAATTCTCTATGAACTATAGTTAGATCTAGTCATTAGCCTAATCCAGGTTCAGTGTGAATCCCTAACCGTAGGAAACCAGGGAGTCACGTCCTAGACATGATGCAAGACAAGACAAGTAGATTGCACAAGCAAGCAAGCAGGAACACCCACGGTGTCAAGTTGATTATACGAGTCAAGTTAGCTGTCGCAACAACATCAAGTCAAGTCAAGTTACAAGTTATAAGTCAAGTCAAGTCAGGAATGCGCCACCACGGGCCCACTATCAAGTTATCAAGATAAATTATATCAGGGTACTTGTCAGGAGTGCGCCACGACGGGCCACTATCATGTCAGGTTGGTCATATCAGGAGTGCACCACTACGGGTCACTGTCGTGTTATGCTAGTTCCTTGCCATATCATGCCATGTATAATAGTCATTCCAAACATATTAAGTAAAATCAAGTTCATGACAAAAGGCGTAAGGATATAAAATGGGCGTAAAATATCTAATAAAATATCAATATACAGGACTATAGAAGAGCCAAGCTTAAGGAAATAAAACCAAAACTCCAAGAGCCAATGGTTTGCGCAAGGGGTCAGGGGTTGGATTGCGCAGGGTGTCAGCTGCGCAGGGTGCCAAGTGCGTAGGGGCACAGGGCGCAGGGGCAGATGGCGCATGGGCCAAGTGCGCAGGATTAGATTGCGCAGGAAGCCAACTACGCAGGGGATAGGTGGCGCATGAACAGACTGCGCAGGAGTAAACTGCGTAAAGATGGATTGCGCAGGAACAGACTGCGCAGGAATAAACTGCGCAGGGGATAGGTGGCGCATGGGCCAAGTGTGCAGGATTAGATTGTGCAGGAATGGCTGGCGCATGAGGCTGAGCGCAGTTCGCCAAGGGGCAAGCAGCGCGGTCGGTGCTGCACTAAAGAGCGCAGGTCGAGGGGGTGCGCATTCCAGCACTGCGCTAAAGAGCGTAGGCTGCAGCCTGCTACTCCAGGCCGAGAAGAACACCAAGAACACCAAGAATTCAAATTTTCATAACTTTGTCAAATCAAAGCCAAATCTAGATTTTCAAAGTTCTAACTTGAGTAAAATTGAATTCTCTTTCACATGGAAGCATCAAAACAAACAAAAATCTAAGTTTAATAGATCAAAATCAAGGATTTTCGAAAATGGTTAAAACTTAGATCTAGAACAATGGAGACTCCAAATCACAAAATTCCAAGTTCTAAAGTTGCTCTCCATGTCCTAATCTAGCTAATGGACAAATAAAATATGGGTGCTTATTTGATGGCAAGGTGCACTTGCCTATGGGTGTTGGTGTTGTGTAGAGGAATGAAGAAGAAGAAGATGGAGAAATAAATGAGAGAATTATGGAGGAGAGAGAAAAGTAGGTGGAGTTTTAATGAGGGTGGGTTGTGGTGGAATGAGGGTTGAACATAGGCTAAGGTGTTCCAAATGCATATTGAACCAAACCAAATCAAACCAATTCTCCTCCACAATAAACCAAGCCAGGTAAAACCCAATTACGAGAACCAAAACCTGCAAGTCAAGCCAATTACAAGTACATGCCAAAATCCAAGAAAATAAATACAGGTCTGAAATACATGCAAGCTTGACAAAATACGTATTCAGAATATGGGTGTTACACATACCCCAGTTATGGAATCTATCATTTATCGCAGCCTTGCTTACTGGCATGGCGAGGATTCTGAGTAACATAATTGTGGATAGACGCATATGATTATCAGATTGTATCTTAAGAAGGTTTTTAAACATATCATCTCTATCGTACCCTTCTGTTGTTAAAAAATTGTATTCCATCATCAAATAACTTAAGAGTAGGGATATTTTAGTTTTTGTAGAGCTTATTCATATGTAGTTCTTTCATAATTTAATGATATGATGACTTGTAGAGTGTCTGTACCCTAGAGATGATAGTTAGCATTGGTATTAGAATAGTAATCCATTATAGATGATTCCTTTGTTATTTATAATACCTACCAGTTTTCATATAGAATGTTAGTCTGCCTTACAGCCTTGATGATTTATTATTTTCCTTATCCTTTCCAGTAGGGCACCCATGACCAGAGCCTGTCCTTGAGTGTAGCTGTAGCTTCGCCTGAGACTGAGAGTCTTCCTCTGCCTCATATAGTGGTACCCCATACCATATTCTCGAAAGGGTTGTTTCCTGATGGAGCTCAGATATTCAGACTTCTCGGGATGTGTTAGAGACACAGAGAGTTCAGGCTGAGATCTTGAGGGAGCAGTATCCAGTTCCACCTAGAGCCTCAGAAGTACCCAGATTTTCAGCCTAGATCTTAGCATGTCTTTTGAGATAATTGATACACCCCACATTGCTTGTATGTTTTGATACCTTGTGATTGCTTTGTGCTGTAATATGACTAGAATGGCTAGATGGGAACCCTAGAGAGAGCATTCTAGGTAGACGAATATTTTTTTTATGACTTTGATTTCTGGAACGTCAGAGATGTAAATCTTTGAAAACTTTCTTCATAAGTTTGTAGTAGACAAGATTATCTTCACTTTGATATATTATGTCCCATTAAAACTTGTTCTCTTGTACTACTTTTGTATCGCAGCTTTCGGCCTAATTTAGGCCATTTGACCATTCCCACTTTAATTATGATTATCATATGCACATTGCCATGACTTTTAATTTAAGAGCACAAGATTAATTGTTTTCTCAAAACTAACTTCACATGTATGACCTATACATGATACCCTGCACCCATGACCTTCGTGTCCTACTCGGACACGCCATCTTGTGCTTCGTCATTATCACACAACTTTCTTGACACAAGACCCCATCTTGATTTACTCCACGGAGTCGTTTTTATTTCCGACTCGAATTGGGGACACCTTTACGATCCAAACCTGCCGACCCAAATTTGGGATATGACCCATTTTAAGCCTACTACCCATATTTTACTTGTTGACCTTGTGTGCTGCTAGGTAGAAGCTTCGACCTTGATTGTTGGGGGTTTGACCTAGAAGGAGTACGACCACTCTTAATTTCGAGGACGAAATTCTTCTAAGGAGGGTTGACTTGTAACACCCATTTTTCTAAAATAAGGATAATTTTGAACCTTTGTAAAAGTTTATTATTTAATAATAGAATTTATGATTTATGCAAATTTTTTAATTAATTTAATACTATTTATAATTAGTGAATTATAATTTTGATATGTTAGCTAGTGAACCCTAGAACTGTTGAGCCTAGAGACTAACCATGACCGTGGGGACCTAACCATGTGATTAGAATGACTAATTACAACTTTTAGGCTAAGGGTATTTTGGTCATTTTGTGACTTTTGAATTATTTAGAATTTTGATTAATTGGTGAATCTTAGATTATTTTAATAATATTTAAATTGATGAATTGTAATTTTGGTCATTTTTATATTTTAATATTTTGGGAATTTTTATATTTTAATATTTATTTTACGGGATTTGTTTAGTCGGATTTGAGTTTCGTTTCGTTCCGACTTGTGTTAGTGATCCGGGTAGCTTAGACTCTAGACGGGACCCCAAGATTAGTTAGTCATGGCCCACAAATTCTACTAATTAAGTTAGTAAGTTTATACTAATCCTACTTGTTAGATTGGTTAAGTTAGAGACTTAAATTTAACCATTTTGATCCCAAACTTGAACCTAATTTAAATTAACCAAAAGGGCTAGTTGAGGCCTTATTGGGCTTTCTCCCAAGGCCCAAATAGGATTTAATGGCAGCCACTATAGGTAGGTTAGCCTCATTTCCTTTCATTTCATTCCATCTGGCCTCTTTTCTTTCACAAAGTGTTCTTCTCCAAATTAGAGAGCTTCTCTCTTTGATTTGATCTCAAAATCCTTACATCCCTCCACCAAAACTTCCATCCAACCTTCGCATACTACCAAAGGAGGGTGCTAGCAAAGATTTAGAGCAAAGTGCAAGGAGGAGTGTCCTTTTTGGAAGATCTTCGTGTCGGAGCCGTGTCCTTGGGAGTATCATTGGAATTCCACTCCCAATAGGTAAAACCAACCCTCTAAATTGATTTTCTATGCATATTAGTTAGTTTTGAATCCATAGGATCCACCTCCATGCATGTACCCCCTTTAGATTCAAGTTTGAGGCCATTTGGAGCTCTCTTGAGAATTTTAGATATGTATTTTGTGTCCTACTTGATAGATCCCAAATTAGGACACCCCATGTGTTTGGTTTATTGCCTAATAGGATTAATTGTATTTTAAATTCAGTTTTAGAATGGTTAGAGAGTGGATTGATCTTAGTTAGGATGGTTAGAATGAGTTTCATTTGGATACCTATGTTGGTATCCAAGTATCTTGGCCTACATGTGTTTCTTTTGTCCAAAACAATCCAAATTCGTCATAATATTCATCCACGTTTTTAGTAACCATAACAACTTAGAAATGCCATAACTTTTAGCTCAAAATTCTGATTAATCTCCTATTTTTTTAAAAGAACCGTATCGAAGTTAGCTTTCCAAATATATATTTTAATAAGCCAAAATCGTTTTACAACTTTCTGTAAAACTATTTGAGTGTCAGCTGTCCGAAAGATAAATGCGTTTCGGTGTTTTCGCGATTCCGAAAGCTTTCGAACACGAAAATGCGATCCGTTTAAAGTTTTGGAAAGCTAACACGAAGGGCTACGATATACTTTAATCCTAGAATTTAGTGAATATCCAATTGGTACAATATTAATTTTAAGTAGAAGAGTGACTATACAATATAGACATTTTGTGTAACCTATGAGCCTATGTAGTATGGATATTAAATGAATGTAGGTATCATAGGCTGTCGAGTATATGTATGATACACACACACACACACACACACACACACACACACACACATATATATATATATATATATATATATATATATATATATATATATATATATATATATATATATATTATTGTTAGGTAATATATGTTAGTATGTTTGTTAGATGTTGGTTAGTAGAGGATTATATATGTTAGAGTTGTTATATGTTAGTGTAAGTTATATATGTTAATATGTTTGTTAGATGTTGGTTAGTAGAGAGTTAGATATATTAGAGTTTGTTATATGTTAGTGTAAGTTATATTTGTTAGTATGAATGTTAGTTAGATAGTAGAGGTTAGTATTTTGTTAGATATTTGATATGTTGTTAGATAGTTTGATGTTAGATATCTAGTATATTAGATATTGATATGTTAGTAGGTTATGTTGTTCTAGATATTTGTATGTTAGCAAGTTTGTCTCTATAGGTCATATGTTATATATTAGTTAAGATGTTATGTTAGTACATAAGATAGTTAATTAGATATTTGAGGGATATCTTGGTATCTCATGATACCAAGTTAGTATCTTAAGGTAAATTTGAATTACCTTTACCTTCAAGGTAAATAATTAGTTTACCTTATGACCAAGGTATTGATTTTGGGATGCCAATATGACCAAGGTTGATATGGTATCCTAGTGTTAGTGGGTTAGTGTCTAAGTGTTTAAGTTTGAGTATGTGATGTTAGATTTTAGAAGGGTTATATAAATAGGTATATATATTTTTAGGTTATATATATATATATATATATATATATATATATATATATATATATATATATATATATATATATATATATATATATTATGAGAGTATATAGATATATGTTATGGTTCATAGTGAGGATATGTATATACTTGATATATGATATCTATATGTATGTGTTAGGATGGTACTATATGGTAAGTATATATGTGATATATATGTAATGTATATATATATACTAAGTTTGTGTGCCTTGTTAGCTATGTGGTTTAGCTATATGTCTTGATTTAGGCTATGTGTTAGATAGCAATGGTACTAGTATACTTGATTGTTTAGGGCGTAGACTTGTTTAGACCTAGAATTGACTAACCTAGGCTACTTTGATCATTGTTGACCAAACTTTAGCTGGTTTGACCACATTAGACTAGTTGTCCTAGTTTGACTATACTAGGTGACCAGAGTTGACCAAGAGTTGACTTTGACCTATATTGACTTAGACTAATGTAGATTGTATTATAATTTCAATTACCATATAAATTGAACTCTTTATAACCTGTGTTGCTCTAACTAGGACTCTGTGACTCCAGTTGGCCATCTTTTTATATCAGCTATTTAGGGTATCAGGCGAGTACATTCTCTGATCATTTCATACTTGTTAGGATTTATATTCTTGCTCTATATTACTTTACTTGATGTTGTCACGTTGTTAACACGGATTGGTACTATATGGATCCTTACATTGAGATGTTATCCCCCTCGGGAGCATCGGGTACATCATGTCATGTGCGTTTCACTTTTATCTTGTACTCCTGTGCTTTCACTATTCATGTATACTCTTGTGATTTATGTACTCTCATGTTCACAGAGCCCTCATGTATAACTTCATGTGCACCCATTTATGGGCCCTCATATGAAATATTGTACAATAACATAACTTATCTGGATCCTTGTGTATTGATTGGGGTACGGAGGAGTAGAAGCAGTCGTGTGAACAATTCCAAAATAGTGTAATTACTGTGCAAACTCTTTAGTGTAATCATGTGCAAATTCAAGCCGTTTATATGTCTATCTTGTACTCTATATCACTAGTCACTGATAGTTCTCTACTTATAGTAGCTATTTATATTACAGTTCTCTCTCTTTTACTATACGTACTTTTTTTAGCGTTTCATGTATTTTACTCTATTACATGCTTTATATTTCCGTCTTGATATGAACTGTTGAGATTTTGTGCTCGTTCCTGTCCTGACTAGACCTATTGAAAATATTACAGGTAATATAGATATTCACAGCTAGCCTAGAGGACCAGTAGAGCTTGGAGTAGATTGCTAGTTTATGGTTTAGTTTCTCTGTTGGCACTTGTGTTGTAATAAGTGAAGATTTGAGTTATATTTGAGATTGTTTGAGATATTATTATTTTAGAAGTTTATTTAAGTTATTGCTTTGAGTTTAGTATAGACTTCTGTGTTATCCTATCGTGCTTAGACTGTGATTGAGTTATATCATATCTTATACTTGTCCTCCATTTGGAGTTGAGATTATGACAGGTACATTATATAATTGCGTGAGTTGTTGATTAGATAGTGACCTAGAACAACATCCTACCGCCGATACTACGGCGTAGACTGGACGTACCCACTTCTCGTTCCCCTATACTGGGTGCGGGTCATGGCAGAGGAAAACCATAAGAAAAACTGTTTTAAAAAATCTCAAAAAAACTCGATACGACGTGCGTCCCGACAAACCGGGCAACGTGGTCACGAACCGAAAGCATCGAAAGGTGCGTATCGACTTCGCGGACGTGTAGAATTTGACGGAACTCGAATTGGTTGCGTGTGCGCGACGAATTCGATATGTATCCGTAAAAATTTTTTGTATCGACCTCTTTGCAAACTAGCCAATTAATTTGTGCACGTTTGTCACCTCGAGACAGAACTTGTGCCAACGTGACCGTATCATTTTTCTGGTCTTGTATGCCAAGTTTGGTCCGATTCTGAGAAGGTCGACCGGAACGCTATTTTGGCGGTTCATATCATAAAATCGAAACCGTAGACATATAGTTTGATGACTTTAGAGACCCTAGACACTGGCATATTTTTCGATACAAAGCGGGTCCAACGGCGGACATCGCTTTGACCCCAAATTATCATTTTGCCCCTGTTTCCAGAATTGGACTTATGGGTAGGCTATCCTAGCTAATTTGACTATTCTGAACACGTTGGTAATATATGTTTCAGCCTCCAGAGAATTTTATTAGAGCTTGACTTTTGTGGCTCGTCGATTGACTGGATAGTGTTGGTTCTACGTGCTACCACCAGGCAAATATACCTTGTCGAACTTATACAATATTTACATATTTTTCTTCCTATTGTATTTCTTTTCATATTGTCACATGCTTCTCATATTCTACTTGGGTGATCATCTACTGCCTTCTTATTTTATATATTTACGTGCACGTATAGGATGTTAGTTATTTTTATTGATTGTTTATTGGTCTTCCTAGTGTTCACCGTGTCTTATGATAGAGTTGCCAATTATGTCATGTTTTCTTGATTGACTTGACATGGTCGTGATTGATGGACTTAGACTGGTCTTGAGTATGACCTGACCTGACTTGACCATTCTCGATTGGGAGTATCTTGTATTGTACTACAATCGAGACATACTATAGATTGGGAGTATCTTGTATTGTACTACATTCTATAGGATTTTACATGACCTTTATATTCCTTTAGGAGATGAGATTGATATTAGGATTGACTATTCTCGATTTGGAGTATCTTGTATTGTACTACAATCGAGATATAATATAGATTGGGAGTATCTTGCATTGTACTACAGTATATAGGAGTTATTCGATTGATTGTTAGCCAAGTCTAGTATTACATTTTCCTATGACATGTCGCTTCTTGGATGTTCTTCTTGTACTGTTCTTATCCTCCATACATGTTATTTACTGTCATATTAGTAGGCATGTTTTATGTATCTTGCTAGTCCCCTGAGGACCTGATGATCTCTTTAGATAGTTGATTGCACGAAGTTAGTTAGCTGATCATGATGGTAGTCGATTACTTCAGATTCAGGTATCTTTCGTAATTATATATTTATATCTGTTATTTGTATTCTGCTTGTCAGCCTAGTTTTATATACTCATGTTATTTCCTTGGAGTCTAATTGGACATATATGATAGTAGGCTGCAGGCCAGGAACCATAATTTTTTTCTTGTTTTATATTGTTCTTGTGGATTGAGATATAGTTTAACCTACCATATTAGACATGATACCCTATTCTGGACAGTGTATACGTATTCGAGTTGGACTGGAGTCCGCTTGATACGTAGCTGGCTTGCGCACGCACTCACATCCCCAAAAGCGGGTACGGGTCGTGACAAGTGTAATAAATTATGCTGACGTTTTTGCTATAACTGTCATCTGCACACTGCACGAGACGGCTTGACTTTTGATGTGTGTCAGGATGAGTTATGCAGCTCGTCTATTATGTCCCAAGTCTTTTGTTGCATGGAGTCAAAGTTCACTTTTGACTAAAAATATGTTGCATAGATCCTACAAGTTGCCGCATAAGCTATATACCTTTTTATGAAGGATCATCGCATATTGTCTTTGGCAACTTTGACGCATAGGAAGAGGCACTTCAGTGCATAGCAATCGTGTGCCCGGACTTGAGATTTTTCATGCTTATACAATATTATTTTGTTTCTTTTTATACGTTTAGCCGTCACATATTTGTTTCGTCCTGGAAGATTTTTCTATTACATAATTATATTGTATTCTGGGTGCAGCTGACGATGTGATTATGTATATTTGACATTGTGCTAACTGTTTATTTTGTATAGCTAGCTTCATGATCATTTTGATGGAGCGTCAAGACGCCTTACTGCTTTATCTTATATGTTCCATATTTCTACTTCTTGTGACTAATTGAGACATAATATGTTCTGTGAGACCATTTATGACTTGTATTGTAGTATATACCCCCATGTTTAGGGACAACTGTGTTGCATCCGCACAAGGCCATCTCATAAGGTTATATGATGCACAACATCTAATACAATACGCAGAGAAGTTTAACAAGACAATCGAAACAGAAGAAAACTCTCCTTCATTGATAATGAACATCATTTACAAGACTATTACAGTAGTTGCCGTGCGGGCTTACAACTTGACTCAATTACAAAATGAAGGCTGATGAGATAGTCGTTCCATACATTGCATCCCCTTTTATACAACCAAAACATATAAAACACCTGCTATCAAGGAGAGTCGAGCCAATTTCCTTCGACTGATGCAGAGTCTTCAAAAGTGTAGATTCAAGCCTTCAAGCACACAAGCAAGGGCTCGTCCTGGTTTGTAGTACTTGTGGAGAGCAATGATCAGTACATTGTCGTGTACTGGCGTGTGACTACTTAATGTTCCACGCTCTCATTTGGTTCAAGAAGTTATCTTGAAGCATACAATATACTTAGTGATCTTTCTAGTCATCCTAGTGAATTGCATGTAAACATTTGATATGCATAATGACATAAACTACGTTACATTTTAGGCAGAGCGTGCCATTGCATTTCAAACTTACCATGTTCTTCCCTGTTCAATATATATCAATCATTAATATAGTGTGTATTTATGTGAAGGTCACTGGAATAAAAAGCCATCCTGGACTATAGCCTTGGTTAGATGGCGACCCTTTAAGCACGGTTGTGAGCCCACTGAAAGTTTTCGAGTCACCCGTGTTATGATTCAACATGGCTATCATTTTCTTCGTAGGTCAAAATCGATTTCGTGGTCCCCCGGGTTACCGTTCGAGAAAACTATACCTTTTGCACAAGTTGTCCAATGACCATGCTAGACTAATCTAGTTATTCAGCACGATATAGGACTTCATAAAAAACTTAACCAATTTAGTGTGTTCGGCCTTATCGTGGCTACATTCATCGATTAATCCTTGCGTTCTATAATGAGTATAACATAAGTAAACATATAGCAGAATCATGGCATAACAGTTCTATAACAAGTGTACGTGAGTAATCGTGCAACAGTTCATTTGGAATAAAGCATTCGTATCCTTGCATCTTCATCTAACATTTATCGTCGATTGATCGAAGAACAAAAGGGTCAAGGAAAAAAGGGTTAAGCCACTCACCTTGATTGTTTAAGGCGAGAGAGAAAAAATGTTGGTTGCGCTACGGCGCCTATGCGATCACCTGAAATCGCAGAAGCAACCAATCAATAATCTATTATTCTATTCCGAGTTCGATATGAAATACGAAATATGAAGAACCCAAGCAATAAAATGTATCGAAAACATTCACGAGAACGCATTCATAAAAGCAAAGCCAAAGAAGCAAGTACAGCATGAAAAATATAGCAATGTGAGGTCTCTCCCGACTCAGCCACAGAGTCCATCCTCGAGGCGCAATCCGCTGAATATGAAACTTGGTTCCGAAGGAGCCATTCCGTAATGAGGAAATGATTTCAATTCAAACGGTCCCGATCAATCGACAGCGACAATGTTTCTTAACCGGGCTCCCCCCGAACGAGGAACCGGACACGGTGTTGGAACGAGACAGTATAAAAGACACTCACATGTGTTGACTTCTAGTATACAACTCCACTCTTCATAAAGAGGCTTGAAAACAATTTTAAAAAATGAGCCATTTAAGCCGTATATATGTCCTCACATAATTAAAAATTAAAAAAAAAAAAATTCCAACTAATTGTTTAACTACCTAATATATATAAATATAGCCAAATATTTCTAATTCGTATGTTAAGATGGGAGACATTCTCCTTGACTGGGTGGATTCAATCACACATGACATCTTATCTATAAAACAAATTATAATTTTAATATTTGTTAACAAATATTTTTATGTATATGCAATACGCGTGCACGTTACTAGTAATTATGAGAAGTCCCTATATTTTTTTCTTTCAAATTTTGCTTATAAAAAACTCAAAGAGGTGTAAATAAGCCAAATGCTTTGATTAATTACGTAGCATCATATATATAACTATATATATATATATAGCTTAGTGTTAACTCGTTCCTTTTGGAGGATATGAGAATTTGATAATCATTGAGGATGTAAGATAAGCCAAATGGTGATTCTCAATGTAATATTCTTCCTTTCTCAATTTAGGCCAACTGAAATGCTATAACAAACTCAACTACCTCAATTGACAAATTAGTTTGGTGTGCCACCAAACAATATTATTTTGTACAATTTTATTTGGATTGTTTGCTATATACTATAACTAAAGCGTATGGGTGGGATGGGAATGGGATGTTACTAAGTGAAATAGTATATTGAGATAATTATTACACAACAATAACAACAAAGATTTCATCACATTTTTTTTTTAAGGCCGGTTATTTGAATCTTTCTTCCATCAAACTATATAACAAAAAATAACATTAATAGTTTATTTTGTTGAAATAAAAGCGGAAGGATTAAGTCATTAACTTATGAGGAATACAAAGCATGTAAAGAAAAAATTCTTAAATACAAACCACTCCACCTTAGACCCTTATTTGGTATTACTTTCATTTATCTGTTTTTTTAATTTTTTTGTTTTTATTTTTTTTAAAACAATAAATATGTTTGACATATCAAGTTGTTACTTGTTTATGCAAAAATATGTTTGATAAGCAACAAAAGTACAAATTTATTTATTTTGGTAAGCAAACATATCATACAATTTACATTTCAAATTTATTTCTTGTACTTTTTTTGTGATCATTACATTGTAAACAATTTTTGTTTTGTTTTTATGTCTTAAAAAAATATTTTTAGTTTTCAAAATAAATATATAAATACACCTACCAAACATGTTTTTGTTAAATTTTTTATTTTTATTTTTTAAACAATACAAAAAAATGATACCAATGGCCCAATTTAATCAAATATGTTCATGTTCCAAATCTTTATTAGAAGACTAATTTGTTCATAATCCATCTACCCTTGTGTTGGATATCTAGATTAGAAGGGCTAAATTGAAAAGTTTTATCGGAAATACTATAGGTTATCTAAGAAGTTATCAAATGGAGGCACATTTCATGTTCTATTAAAAAAATAACTTACAATGTGAATATGACATGTATATTTTATTAATATTAAAAGTATACATATTTTATTCTTTAGTTTTTGAAAAATAAAATCAAGAAATTAGATGCATGCATGTAATCCAACTATCATTAATGGCCGAATTTTTAAAAATTAAGAACTCATGAGTTCCTCTACAATTTTTGTTCTACAATCTCAGTCTTTGACATTTTTGGCTTTTCTCATATTTAACATTCTACTTACGGTTTATGTTCCAAAAGGTAACGACAATCAATTGGTATAGAAAAAGTGCCAATTATTATAATAACTTCTAAAATTTTGTCACATTCATTCCAATTGTAAGAAAACTGGAACCGAGAAAATAGAGACCATTAAATTAAGAAAAAAAGGGTGTAATTTATATTTAAATATATATAGTTATAAATTTTTTATAATTCGCTAACATAAAGTATTTTTTATTAGCAAGTTGTTATATGAAATGTCAAACTTATACAACAACGAAATTAATATTTTTCCGTTAAAATAAACATAAAAGCCCTTACATTTTGTCCATTTTGACACATAATTAAGTAATTTTATCTAAAATCATAAATATTAATCAGCATAAATTACATAAAAAATTTAAACAATTTTTTCTTGAGCTCGGC
The DNA here is from genome assembly GCA_029216955.1 of Iris pallida. NCBI lineage: Eukaryota > Viridiplantae > Streptophyta > Magnoliopsida > Asparagales > Iridaceae > Iris > Iris pallida. The sequence continues at coordinate 513,212 of JANAVB010045020.1, forward strand.
GATACGAGAGTTTATGAATGATCCACAACCCCAACTCCAACCAAATAAATGGAAGGAATAATACGCCCCCGTCGTTTGATCTACTGATCTTCCGCAACCCAGCTGAAATTTTATACTTTTTTCAGTAACCATAAGAGTCACTCAAATTCGGTAGCTCAATCATCCATCATCCACTCAATACACAACCCGGACTCTCCTCCCTCCTCTCAACAAACATTCTTTTCGTTGGTGGATTCGTAAGATAAACATCAACCTATAAACTCTCACAAATTTTCAAAACCATGACAATAAACGATTCAAAAGATGTCAAATTAAAGAAGAATATAAAAGTATTATGATTCGAGAAGGAAAAAGAAGAAGATTTTATTGTCTAAATCAAAACTAAGAATTGATAGAAAAAAATCCACTTTCTTACTCATTCTTGCATTCTGACACCCTCCACCCCCCCACCCCCACCCCCACCCCCACCCTTCAAATGAGATTTCAGAATAACAATATATACAATGCGTCCCTTTACTTATATTCAATTCCTTTTGATCATTTGTCTAATAAAGAGATAAGATATTTGCGATTACAATCATCCCAATTGCTATCATTTTCACAATGCTAGTTTAGTAGCTTGCTTATAATATGCTTATTGCAATGTTGCTGAACACAAAATTTATAATTAATATTTATCTCTATCCTCCTCGATCCCATGCTCTATTTTCTATTCCATCGTTTATTTTGGGTTGGTTGGAGGAAGAGAGGACGGCGGAGAGAGCAAAAAGATAAACAGAGGAAGAATATATGTTTATATTTTAACTGTAAAAAAATATAGAAGGTTTTTTAAAATTTTATAAAATGAATGTCAACAATGTAATTAAGGAAACACTTTAATGTATTTTTTTGCAAATATGAGTCGTATGTCATTTAATTATAATGAAAAATAAGAAATGTATTAACTTGAAAATAATTTGATACTCAATAATAGAAATTTGTTAATAAAAATAGTCAAAATACCAAGTTGTAAAAGTATGATAGTTTAAAATATTCAACTACATTTTTAGACCCATTCTCTTTATATTAAAAAAATTCTATAGTAAAGACTTGGTCTGGGACTGCCACCAGCACTTTTCCATCCGCTTACAAAAGTAGTACTAAATTTGAACTTATTTTTGAAGATTTTTTTTATTATAATAAACTCCTATTACAAAACCCATTTTTTTGACTACTTTAATAAAAATTAATAACATGCAGGTGCATTATAAACGCATAAAAAAGTTAAATATAAATTTATTATAAATAGTGTTGTCCCTACAAATTGAACTCAGACAACTAAGAAAAAAAAAACCTTCTACTTTAACCACTTGAGATACAATTATTTTATTATACATAGATTATTTAGTTACAAGTCCATCACATTAGGTAGTTAAATAATTAAATTTTTTTAGAAATAATAAATAAAATATTTACAAATGATTTAGATGGAAATTGAGCCGTTCCCAAGGCACCTTATATTCTATTAAAAATGAACAAGAATAGTTTTTTTTAGATGTCCGACGATATGCACGGAACTTAGTGCACGTTTATTTGTCTGTTGGGTCCACTGCCTCCAACTTCTATCAAATAAATGAAAAAAAATAATATGCCCCTGTGGCTAGATCCACCGATCTTCCGTCACTCAACCGGAGTTTTATACCTCTTTTCGGTAACCACAAGAGCCATTCGAGTTCAGTAATAGTTACGATGAGCCATTCCAAACTAATCTAATTAAAAACAAATATCCTGTCTAAATAAATAAATAGATAATGGAAATTAGTGACTGGTCCACACTCATGTCCTGGTCATATTGCTAACTTTGCAGATCAGGACAAATAAAATAGTTAGTATGCAAAAAAACTAAAAATGTTCTATTACAGAATCAATAACAAGCAAATATAGATTATTACAAAAGGAGGACCAGTTACTGCTTACTTCCACTCTTCTTCCTCCTCTCCCCACAGAGAAGAAAGTAAGGAAAGCCATAGCCATCGCCATCGCCATTTTCTTTCCAAATTTGGAAAATTTCCCCAATATGTACGACGAGGAGGAGACGGGGCGGGCTCTGACGAGGGAGCTGGTCGATCTGGTGGAGGAGATCTCCTCCATCTCCGACTACAGGAACGCGTACAGGAAGCAGCTGTGCAACCTCTCGAGGAGGATCAAGCTGCTGGCGCCGATGTTCGAGGAGCTCAGGGAGGGCGGGGGGCCGATCGGGGGCCGCGACGCGGCCGCCCTGGCCCGGCTGAGGGACGCGCTCGCCTCCACCAGGGATTTGCTCCGGCTCGGGAGCGAAGGGAGCAAGATCTTTCTGGTGCGTTTAATTATTTTTTTTTCCCCGATTCTGGTTGCAAATTATTGGCATGTTAGTGCTAAAGTTTCAACCTTTTTGATAATAGGCAAGAAAGGTGCCATTTTTAATTATTTACATATGGATTAGTTTGGAGCAACTTTCATTTTTTCCTGCATTAAATTGAGTTATGACTAAAGATTTGGAGCATGCAGCAAATTTATATGTATATTCCTTGATTCTACATGACTTGTAATGTATGTTGCATGTATGCTAGAACGATTAGGACACGGTGACACGGACACGACACAGGTATTGGCGTGTCATATTGTATTTGGCCCGGATATGTATCGAACAATGATATGGCACAAAGTTTGGAGTATCCGTGATTCTTAGTTCATGAATCATAGTGTCGAATATTTTCTTCAGACTAAACATGGGAATAAAATGCTCCTACATTCCATCAATGTTAACAGTGAAACAAAGACCAAAACCTCGGTGGAAATATTTAAATTAGTTTTTCCATCAATTTTCCGAGCTTGAAGGATGGCTATACATTTATGTATGTATACTTGATCTTGTTGTGGTACTTTCTTCGGTTAATTTATATGGCTAGTTCAAAAATATTTACTAGACAATAGGTGTTGGATACGGAAGGAGACTCCATAATGCACTATAACAAGCCAAAATTAGTACCCTGTCATGTATTGTATCTTTTCGCATCTATAGCAGATACAAGAGAACTCTTGAATAGAGAGTGAGGAATGATTTGAAGCAACTGTATAATCTGAAGGACTTTACGTATGTTGAATAGGAACATACGATGAAACCATGATTCAATGACGAGGCGGCCCAAAAACATCACCGCAAAAGTTTGCGCGGACGAGGGAGGAGGAGGGGGTGGTGGTGTGGATAGTTTCCAAAGTTTTCGAGAGGCCATGGCCCTCTCATGCCATACTTTAGGTCTGTCCATGGGACGAGTCAATTTTAATATAATCATAGTAACATATGTAAGATGATACCTTTTTTGTTCTTATATTCTGATCTGTATATACTAACTCTATGCGAGCCACAAACCAGGAAAGATGCTTGAGAATATTTCTTACAACTTTAAGGGGGTGTTTGGTTGGTTGTAATTGGAAATGTAGCAAAATTTGGTGCACCCTTTTCACCAATTCAATGTTTGATTTCATGTAAATGGTGGAATTGGTGCAACAAATCTTGCATCATTTCCTCCAACTACTGCAACTCCACTTACGACAACAAATGCAACATCATTTTTAATTATGCTCTCTTCATTCATTGCATATAGTCACAACCAAACAATGGATTTCATTTCACCACGATAAAAGTTGCACCCATGCATACTAATTACATCATTCCAAACAATCAATTTGTAAATACCCACAACATCATTTACATTCAATCAAACAATGAATTTGCATCACCACTTACAACTACAAATGCTACATTCAAGATATGTTGCATGTGATTTCCATTCACGAACAACCCAACAACCCCTAGTTGGGTTTGTTCCCTCTAGTCGACTTAGTAGCTTTAGTTTTTGTTTGTAATTTCACCCAGGGAATTTTGAGTATATCAAGGGGAACCTGAGTATTCAGACATAATTATGAAAATAGTCCACAAGTCATTTAATAGAATAGATGAGATTTTTTTTTCCTTTCAAAATAAGAACGTTCATGAAATAAATGTCACAAGAATTTGTTACTTACATATGGGAATATGAAACCGTAAAGCAACCGACAAGAACAACATATCTTTTGTTTTTTCACGTCTATGATATTGGTTGGTTTCGAGAGGTATGATTACTATGATGAGCATTTAGTTGCATAATGCACTAGATAAAGTTGGGGAAGATAAGACAGATGATAACAACATTAATACAGTTGGCACACACTTGAGCAATATGTTGGTTGGACCTACTAACCTCGTCAGTGCATTTGTGTCTCTGTTACATGCAGCAATGCAGAAATAGCATCTGATGTGTACAAGTCACCCTTTAGCCACACCACTGGTATTGTGTGTTGATGTCATAATCGGTTTGCAAGAAATGAGAAATTTACCCTGTTTGTTTACTTGCTATCATACAAAATTCCGCTATAAACTCAGCGGAAGGAGAATAAGGAAGTCTACAATTCAAAGTTACTTATCAAAATGATGTATGCTATATACAACACAAGTTTTATGCAGGTTTTATTCTTCTGATCACGCATTAATTATAAGTTGTAGGCCAATTGCTTGCATTGCTGAAGGTGCATATAAGGACAAAGGCTAACATTGATTGAGGCAGTTAATGAGTTGCACATAAGCTACCAAAGGTTGGGCTAACCCAAAGTCTAGGATGAGGCTTGTTGTGGTGTGCCTTTCCCTATGTTTATCGTGCTTGCATAAAACAACGTTTGCAATGGACTAAGGTCGAATGGTGTTGATGTTTCTCATAATAAAATTATAGGAGCTTAATTTAGGCTCTATCCATAGTTTCAAATATAAAATAATCTTAATCTCTGTAGTTTATACTTCTTTGCTTATGTGTTTCCATGGTTGTCATTATCTCTACTTCATTCGACTTAGCTATTGGAGGTAGGCGGGTGAGTATTCGTTTTATTCGATTTCAATAGAACCAAAATAGTCAAAACCGAATAAACCGAAATTCTAAAAATCCGAAACTGAACCAAAATTAGCCAAAATCGAAACCGAACCGAACCGAATAATCGATTCGTTTCGGCTGGGCTATTTATATTGTTTAATGGATCCGGTCCAAAGTTGAGATCGTGGTTAAATTATATAAAATTAGGCTAAATTGTAACTTGCTACTCTTAACTATCCCAGTTTTTTAACTTGATACCCTATACTTTTATATACATCAACTTAATATCATCAACTATTGAATATTTTTAACTTGATACCCAAAAATAAAAAAAAGGACAAAATTGCTTCTCCTTCCCCACCCAACCCCTCCCTCCACCCCCGTTTGCCCCTACCCCTCCCTCCGCAGCTGCTACACCAACCTCCCCCCCTCCGGCTGCACCACCACCCCCCGCCTACCCCCAACTGCACCACCCCTGCCGCCCCCTCTCTCTCCGTACATGGCGGCTGCGGCGGCAGTGCTAGTGCGCGCGAAGAGAGGGAGGGAGCAGTGGTGGTGTAGTCGGGGGGAGGGAGGAGAGAAGCATGGTTAATTTTGTCTTAATTTTTTAGATATTAAGTTGATGTATATCAAAATTTAGGATATCAAGTTGAAAAACTAGACTAGTTGAGGGTATCAAGTTGAAATTAAGCCTAAAAATTACAATTGTTATACACACATTTGTTGTAGTTCAAAATTGCGTCCAAAGTTGACTAGTTAAACTACCAAAGTTGGACATCAAAACACATACATAGAATTGTTGTTTTTAAAGTATACACATTTTTAATCACAAAATATGTATAAAATTGAAGGCATTTACATAATTTTATAAGTCTTATCCCGTTTCCGGTTTTGGACCGAAACCGAAACATAAAACTGAAACCAAAACCGAATAAGAAATTTTAGTTTTTTCAAAACCGAAACCGAATCGAACTTTTTTTCAAACTGAATCAAATCTCTTATTCGGTTTGGTTTGATTTTTGGTCCAAAACCGAATAATGCTCACCCTAATTGGATAACTGCAATACCTAAAGAAATTTGTATCATTTTAGCTTATGTCTTACAGTCCAAGGGAACTTGTAGGGTGGTGCTCCTAGGTTGAATGAGCTTAAATTGCATATGCAAAAGGTATGTCTTCCTGCGTGTCAACTGGTCCCCTTGGTTGTATGACATGGTCCTCTCATGCGCATTAGCTAGGAATTTGCCACAATATAGAGGGTTGATGTTAGGTTGACAACCAACCATAAAAACTTTGTAAAATCTTTTATTGTTACGTCCCGATCCAGAAAATTGCTCGTCCTCGTATCGATTTTACCAAATCATTCGTCCTCGCTGGGACATGATGTCGTACTAGTCTGGAATTGTACTTGTACAAGAGATGATGACAGGTTCTCAAAATGGTTATCTTTGATTTGATATTAGCAGCGGCAGAAAACAAAGTATACGAAACAATTCTCTTTATTCAATAAGCAGCGGAATTACAAAGGCTTTCGATAGCCCAAATGAATCATGCCAGATTGGCTTACAACAGACAATTTCTCTCTTGCCCACAAAGGATTTTATCGTTCCATACATCATGTCTTCTATATCTCGACCACATCATCCTATTGCAAGTCCGAGCGTCAATGCGGTCGCACGCCTCAAAACGCTATGACATTCCATGTCGCAGCGCGTTCAAGCGAAGCTCCGCCGCGAGCAATCTATTCCCTGCATCCTGCAAGAAATCTGGTGAGGCATCAGTACTAATCCTCTCGCATACTGATAAGATCCACTTTGCTAAGCCGGCATTAAGTAATGTATTGAATCATGCAACATACAAGTTAGTGATCTTTCTATCTTTGTCTTAGGATCGATTTCATGGCATATTCGAAAGCAGTAAAGCATGTTATCATGACAAGCATGTTATGTTTGATTCATGTAAGCAAGCAGATAACATATAGCAATCTCGTGTTTGTTTCGTGGCGCGACTTCTTACCAATATCGACGCACTCACCCTTGCACCGACGCAAGGTGAATATGCCTATCATCTTTTTCTGTCATGTTATAAGTGCTCTTTGGACAGGATCTCTGTGTGCATGCACTATTCAGTCTACCGTTTTTTAACTATATAAAGGTCATTGGCATTCCAAGCCAGAATAGACTATATTTCTTAAATCACATATGTAAGACAGGATCATTCCGTACGAGTTTGCTAGCTCGAATCGCCGGAGGACCCCGAATTACTTGGTAAGTGACTTATCACATCAATAGCAGGTCGCAAATCGTCTTAATGAAGTACATCAATAATACCAAATTTCTCAAACTATCCCTCCTAGGCCGAACGGTCCCAACGCCCTGGCGTACCACGTTCGAGGAAAATCATCACATACCCGTGCACGGGCTATATATCTTAAGTCCATTTGACCATGCAACGCGCATCACTAGCATACAATCAAACAATTCGTCTACTCTATTTCCATTGGCACAATGTTCCAACGTAATGTTCATCAAACGAACGGTCCGAAGGCCCCAAATATTTCGAAGGCACCATGCCACATTCACAGATCCGTCGCATTCGTGTCACAACTGTTCTCCTCGCAACGGAGCCATCTTTCATAAGTCTCGTGCACATACGCACGCTTTGATACAATTATTCTCTATACTTCGAGTCGTGCATTCGATGCATGCCTCGATGCTGTATTTCTATGTTCCATACCTTAGTATTCAATGTTCATGGCTCGTGCACTAGGGCACTCGCCTCAATAGTCTTTCAATGGTTCTAGCCCTCTAACTCGTGCGCGAAGGCACAAACGACTCGTGCACTGAGGCACTTGCCGATACAGTATTCTATGTTCTTATGGCTTGCGCACCGAGGTGCTCGCCTTTTGCGGTATTTCAATGTTCAATTGCGACTCATACAATTGATGTACGTTTCAATTCAATTGTTCTATGACAAGGTTCACGGTATCGATATCGGTATCGGTATCAGACTATTCCTATAAGTATCGGTATCGGTGATATCGGTAGTATCGACGGTTTCGGATAGGAGTATCAAATTTTTTGGTATCTAATTATTAATAAATTGTTAACATTTAAAAATTATATTTTATACATTTAGGCATAACTTTAAGCATTTTCATTGTTATTGCTTAGTAGTTTTAAAATTAAACGAAATAGTAGTCACCCTTACCGATTGGTTTACATGCAATAGATCAATTTTTTTCTTTTATATGCTTGTACAACCTTATTATGGTTCAAACCCAGGTTGATTTGTCTTTTTTTCTTCAATTTTTATTGCCAAATTGATCAGAAAAGAGAGCCCCAATGTCGGTATCGGTCAGTATCGGGTATCGGTCGGTATCGGATCGGGACATGCCAAACCGTATCGGTATATATCGGATCGATATCGGCCGATACTTTAAACTATAACTTCTATCTAGTATTCGACACGCACTACGATTTCTCTCATTCGAGCCACGTTCGTGGTCTCGATAGGTTAACTTAGCATACAATGGTGCATTTTACTTAGGCATGAAGGAGTAGGAAAGAAGGGTCAAAGTCCTCCCACCTTAGCCGATACGTCTTGTCGTTTCGTCGAGCCGATGCGGCTCGATTTAATAACTTTGTTACACGGCCAACTCTTCTGACCTAGCTATTCAAGCACTTTGTGCTGCGTTGAACTACTCGACTGATTCGGCCTATCGTGCCCGTGCCTCAGTCAGTTTCAAGGCGATGCTTTGGTTCTGCGGATACCGTTGCAAATAAGGCCCAATGTCGACCTCTTATAATTCAGCATTAACGCATAACCTGCACACTAAACCAACTAAAATCAATACTTGTCCGAACCGGACTTATGCTTTGCATCGATTCGATTTATTGGATCTTCGAACCGACTCAATGCTTTCTCATTCGGGCCAAAGTAACTCTTTGCATCGATCCGACTCGATGCTTTCCTCGGGTCAACGTAATTCTTATATCGATTCGCATCGATACTTCATCGGATCAACGCAACTCTTCGAGTCAACGATTCAGCATAATGCACCGTGCGGAGCGGGGCATTACATAATATACCACTCAAAACAAGTTCGTCCTTGAACCGAAACCAACACTCAATCCAAGTGTTTCTTTAAATCGTTTCACGATCTCGTCCAACTATCGTTGTTCCGTTTTAAACACTCGTGCAAGCTTTCATTAACATACCATAATCTTTCCCTGCAGCTCGATTTGAATTTAGTATACAACTTGATTTGGATGGTACACATATTCAAGACGTCCCAGAAATATATGTATTTCAGCCAAGCCCAGTGGTAAAAAGTTGGAATAAAGCTAACAGGTAAATTTTCAATCCTAGATACTTGCCATCTCGTGCTCTCGATCGGACTTATCTCTAGCGACCGTTCTCGAAATTTTATCGCATATGTATATTCAATACATACGTGATTCATTCAACAAAGTCACCGCCTGCGACGCGATTCGAAATCGTATTTCTCATTTCGTAAGTTTCGTATGGACCATCAATTCTATGCGTCGCGTCAAGTCGTCGCGCATCCGATCGCAACAAGCCTTCGCAACGCCTTGCGTTCGAAGTCGTTGTCCAACTTTTTCTGAAGTTTCACCTTACAACTCATCTTGATACGATTTTTCTTTGTTGACTTGCAAATGTATCAACATTTAGGGCTACGTCCTCTAGGTAACTTATCTAGACCCCGTGCTTAAATTCTCCCGATGCAACTTTAAATTTACGTTGCACAAAGGCCACAATCTATCCGACACAAAAATTCAATTTGAGTCGACGATGCTCAAAGGCAACAATCGCTTTGACACAAAGGTCTCTACGACGCGACTTATGTTCGATTCCTTCGAGTAGAAATTTTCTAATCAAATTCTCAACTTGTCCGTCTTGCAACATCGAATATAAGTTCGATTCACGCATGCTCAATTGCTAGGTGAAAACAAATCCTACGACGCAACTCGAAAGTCATTCTCTTATCGCTCGCTCTTGTGCATAATACAATTTCTCGCAATCGCCTATCTGTATGACCAAGTTTGTTCGTGAAATTTCTATTTCAATTCGACCAACATAATCATTCAAGCATTCATCCGACAATTCTCCAAATCCGACTATACAATTCTCAGTCGAAGCCATTCCATCAATTCATGAATCAATTATTCGATCGCTTAGAGTTATCATCAATATGCACCACATTGTTTTTGTTCTCGATGCAATTCCATATGTGACATCATACGGGTCATCTTATGGGTCTGCAACATACTTTGATTTGGCGGTCAAGTCTTCTAGGGTCAGCTGTCCTGAAGCTATGCTCGATAATTATGGATCATTAACAATGACAGTTACTACGAACCATGTTATATTATTTCGGAGCCAAATCACGTTCCGACGATTTTTATGGGACTACCCAAATCCGAATATAACAATTTCTACTTGCGCAACTGAGGCGCAACTATCCTCTGAATAATTTATGCACTACCTTTGATGATTTCGCAATTCACGAAACATCTACTCGTATTGAGTTCGAGTCTATCTACCCACGGTCGGCATCTGAGATGCTATATGCATCGGAACAATCGTTGATGACTTTATAGTCTCGCCTGATGAATCACAAAGTTTACGATCAACCAGTTCGACATCCTCTCATCGTGCTTACATTTCTTGCGTATCAATTACGATAGCGCGAGGGTTAACTTTGAATCTGTATCAACGTCAACTTAACTCGCATCGCATACCTCCAACTTCACAATGGGCTTTTCTATACGCATCATATTGTTTTCTGATTCGCCGCATACCGCTATACTTTGATCGCGTAATCGAGTTACCGATTATCCAACATCGAACCCTCAAGTTATACGATCATACCCTCTAAGTTTCACGCGATTCAGTCATACTCAAATGAGTTTCGTGGCAATATAACCAACAATCTCTTAGGCACGATTATTTGCATCAACCAACTTTTCATCGAGATCGAAATTCGTGCGATTCGATTACAATTCACATCGACCAACATTTTTCATCGAGCTCGCAAGTCGTGCGACCCGATTATAATCTTTGAGTTTCCTATCCGACCGATCTAACTATTGCCTCAAGGCACAATCGTTTTGTTAGTCTCGGTCATTCGATCGACTTATAAATTTTCGTCCGATGTATTATTCATTGATACTAATCCACGCCTTATCGTCCCAATTGATTTTCGAAGAACACTTACATCAACATACCGACATACAAATTTTTAATCGAGTCTCGGTACTCTCCTGTTCGTTGCGGATAAACCTTTCACAATTCTCATAATGCATCGATGCAATCCATCGCACAAGTGGTATTGCATATACCACCCAGAGTCGAGCCATTTATCGCATATGTGGTATGACATATGCCACTCGAAAATTAAGTCATTTTCCTCGCATTGTACTCGGTATGAACCAACAGTCTATTTCGACCCACGATTTCCGCAGTGATCATGTCGATCACAACCGTAACTTTTGCTTAATCAAAATCCGACACAATTTAGTCAATGTATTCATTTGCCAACATAAGTTCGGTGCGCAACCGAACTGATTCGTTTCTATCGATTTATGATTTCAGTTCCATCCGTTGCATCTCGTGCAACGATTTATTTCTGATATCCGTTGCACCTCGTGCAACGATTCATTTTCGACATTCAAAGCCAATGCTCGAATCCGTTCAACACATTCGATATCAACTTTCACGTTCATTGCAACGTATCATTCACAATCAACTAGTTGCAATTTGTGCAACAACATCCCACGATTTTCGTTATATCGATGCAACCAACATTTCTCATATCGACTGTTGCATTGAAACAACAAACATCTCAAATCATATTTCACAACTTGCACTTGCATCAACCAATATTTTACGGCTCATTGCACTCAACGCAACAAACATTTCACGACTTTATTTGACAAACATCATGTAAATTCAAAAAACTTGCGGCAATGTTACGCGACTTTGTATTATACTTATTGTATGGAACATCCAACGCGACATCGAGTAGAGTCGAGAGTCATTTTTTGGTGGTGGACAACTTTTAGAATTGAAATGAAGCAAACGTCATGAGGAAATTGAACCTAGAACTCTGATACCACTTTGTCACACCCCAACCCGGAAAATCGTTCGTCCTCGCATCGATTTCACCGAATTATTCGTCCTCGTTGGGACGTGATGCCGTACGAGTCTGGAGTTGCACTCGTACAAGGCAAAGATGACAGGTTCTCAAAATGGTTATCTTTGATTTAATATTAGCAGCGGAAAAAAATAGAGTATACAAAACAATTCTCTTTATTCAATAAGCAGCGGAATTACAAAGGCTTTCAATAGCCCAAATGAATCATGCTAGATTTGCTTACAACACTCAAGTTCTTTCTTGCCCACAAATGATTTCATCGTTACATACATTATGTCTTCTATATCTCGACCGCATCATCCTGTTGCAAGTCCGAACGTCAATGCGGTCGCACGCCTTAAAATGCTATGACATTCCATGCCTCAGCGCGTTCAAGCGAAGCTTCGCTGCGAGCAATCTATTCCCTGCATCCTATAAGAAATCTGGTGGAGGATCAGTACTAATCCTCTCGCGTACCGATAAGCCCCACTTTGCTAAACCGACATTAAGTAATGTATTGAATCATGCAACATACAAGTTAGTGATCTTTCTATCTTTGTCTTAGGATTAGTTTCATGGCATATTCGAAAGCAGTAAAGTATGTTATCATAGCAAGCATGTTATGTTTGATTCATGTAAGCAAACAGGCAACATATAGCAAGCTCGTGTTTGTTTCGTGATGAGACTTCTTCCTAACATTGTCGCACTTATCCTTGCACCGACACAAGATGAATACGCCTACCACCTTTCCCTGTCATGTTATAAGTGCTCTTTGTGCATGATCTCTGTGTGTTTGCACTATTCAGCCTACCGTTCTTTAACTATATGAAGGTCACTGACATTCCAAGTCAGAATAGACTATATTTCTCAAATCACATATATAGGACGGGATCATTCCGTACGAGTTTGCTAGCTCGAATCGTCGAAGGACCCCGAATTACTTGGTAAGTGGCTTATCATATCAATAGCAGGTCGCAAACCGTCTTAATGAAGTGCACAAATAATACCAAATTTCTCAAACCGTCCCTCCTAGACCGAACGATCCCAGCGCCCTGGCGTACCACGTTCGAGAAAAATTATCACATACCCATGCACGGGCTACATATCTCAAGTCCATTTGACCATGCAACGCGCATCACTAGCATACAACCAAACAATTTGCCTATCTCTATTTCCATTGGCACAATGTCCCAACTCAATGTTTATCAAACGAACGGTCCGAAGGTCCCAAACATTTCGAAAGCACCATGCCATATTCACAGTTCCGTCGCATTCGTACCATAACTGTTCTCCTCGCGACGAAGCCATCTTTCATAAGTCTCGTGCACGTACGCACGCTTTGATACAGTTATTCTCTATACTTCGAGTCGTGCATTCGATGCACGCCTCGATGCCGTATTTCCATGTTCTATGTGTTAATGTTCAATGTTCACGGCTCGTGCACTAGGGCAGTCGCCTCAATAATCTTTCAATGGTTCTAGTCCTCTAACTCGTGCGCGAAGGCACGAACGACTCGTACACTGAGGCACTTGCCGATACAGTTATTCCATGTTCTTATGACTTGCGCACCGAGACGCTCGCCTTTTGCGGTATTTCAATGTTCAATAGCAACTCGTACAATTGATGTACGTTTCAATTCAATTGTTTTATCTAGTGTTCGACACGCACTACGATTTCTCTCCTTCGAGCCACGTTCGTGGCCTCGATAGGTTAACTTAGCATACAATGGTGCATTTTACTTAGGCATGAAGGAGTAGGAAAGAAGGGTCAAAGTTCTCCTACCTTAGCAGATACGCCTTGTCGTTTTACCGTTCAAGCACTTCGTGCAGCGTTGAACTACTCGACTGATTCGACCTATCGTGTCCGTGCCTCAGTAAGTTGCGAGGCGATGCTTTGGTTCTGGGAATACCGTTGCAAATAAGGCACAATGTCGACATTTTATAATTCAGCGTAAACGCATAGCCTGTACACGAAACCAACTAAAATCAATACTTGTCCGAGCCGGACTTATGCTTTGCATCAATTCGATTTATTGGGTCTTCGAACCGACTCAATGCTTTCTCATTCGGGCCAACGTAACTCTTTGCATCGATCCGACTCGATGCATTTCTCGGATCAACGTAATTCTTGTATTTATCGATACTTCATCGGGTCAACACAACTCTTCGAGTCAACGATTTATCATATTGCACTGTGCGGAGCGGGACATTACATTTATGAAGCTTTTATATGCTCCGTACCCGACCCCATTCTGATGGAAGAAGGCTTGGATGATGATGTTTGTGATGATTGGATGGATTTGACGAAGAAAAATTGTTTGCAACTGCTTTTACACTCCCGATGTCTGTTTGCTTGTGTAAAATGAAACATTTACTCTCTTATACAGTGCATCTAACCAGGAATTAGCATTTAGCTTGAGTCACAAATCGTGTCTGCAATATGTTTGCAGGTCTTAGAGAGTGATATGATGAAGAAGCAGTTCCAGGAGGTCGCTGTTCAACTGGAACAAGCTTTGGGTGGCATTTTCCTTGAAAATTTTGACATATCAGATGAAGTTAGAGAACAGGTACAAGTACAACCATTGTTTCCGGCACATAACTTCTTAATCGGAATGCATCAGTTCATCATCAAGCACCAAATGACTGACCATTCTACAAAGGAACTTCGCTACTTCAAGTTGTTTCTTTTGTGATTAATGACCATGACCCAGGATTTTCCTCAATGCATTATTCTTAATTGCAATTTTCTGTCCAGGTTGAGCTAGTCCATTCTCAGTTTAAAAGAGCAAAAGAAAGGGTTGATACTCCAGATGCCGAGTTGTACAGTGATCTCTTTTCTATATATAACAAAAACAATGATGGCCATCCAGATCCTGCCCTTCTACGGAGATTGGCAGAAAAATTACAGTTGTTGACCATCTCAGACCTCAAGCAAGAATCACTAGCTTTGCAGGAGATGGTTATTGCCAGTGGAGGCAGAGATCCTGGAGAGAACATTGAGAAGATGTCAATGCTGCTTAAGAAAATCAAGGACTATCTGCAAACTCAGAATCCTGAAATAGGCACTCCAGCAAATCCCAGAGATTTTGTTTCCTGCAGCAAGCTGAAAATCCCTGTCATTCCAGAGGACTTCCGCTGCCCAATATCTCTGGAGATGATGAAAGATCCCGTAATCGTAGCTACTGGACAGGTGCAGCGCTATCTCAAATTTTTTAACCTTTCACTATAAGAGCAATATGACAAATCTCATAAAATCTCTGGCAAATTGAGAGTGGTCCTTATTGGTTGAAGCCAACGTGGTTTATAATATGACCACAATTTACCGTGAGGAGTTTTGTCATAACTTCCTGCACGAGCATGCTTCTATTTCTTTTGCTTTGATGTCCCTCACACCTGTATAAGGTAGATATAAACTTAGATACCAAGACTACATATTAGGTTTAATATCAATAATTTTCAGTTTCTTTTGCATTGTGATTCGTCAGCTGAATCAGGTAAACAAATCATATACATGATTGACTATCTACGTATAAATTAATGGGACAAAATTGGTTCAGTTGACCACAGGTAGATTCTTGAAACACAAGTAGTTCTCTTGGTACATTCAGATAATTAATGGACATAGTCTGTTCACTAAAACTCTCAGATGTCTCTTACTGATGAGCCATTAGATACAGGAATCAGACTTCATTAGTTGTGTGGCTGCAACAAGTAATGGGACACAATTAGTTTCCCTGCAACATGTAGATACATTAATGGAACATACTATGATGACTAGAACACTCTTGTACATCTATTACTTACAGATTTCTGTTAGGATTCAAATTTTGACGAATTATGTAACACATACGCGTAAGATCAGAAAGTCTTTTTTTTTTGTTTACACATGATGACATACAATGTCTCTAGGACCATAATTTATAGTCATTGCCTAGGAAGCACTTATACTCCAAAAATGTGTGCCTTGTCATGTCAGACACGTATTGGACACAACCTGAACACTCAAAATACATTAGGAGATACCAAATTTGGTGCCGTATCCGTGTTTCCGTATCCATATTGTGTCATGTCGTGTTGTATCCGTGTCCTGTTCAACATAGATCATTGCTTACCAGGATACCTGACCATTAAAGCTCTGAAAGGATCTAGCTATAGTTTGGGGGTCGATAATTCTTGGGTCATATCTTCTCAGGAAGCAGAATGATTGAATCTGTCTATTTTATATCTTTGCAGACTTATGAGCGCAGATGCATTGAGAAATGGTTAGCGGTTGGTCATGACACCTGCCCCAAGACACAACAGAAGCTCACCAACACATCATTGACACCAAACTTTGTTCTCCGCAGCCTTATATCCCAATGGTGTGAAGCCAGTGGTGTGGAATCACCTAAGCGTCCTTCCGAACCCAGTAAGCCCGTCTCAGGATGCACCCCAGCAGAGCGTGCTAATATTGAAGCACTAATCCGTAAATTGTTTTCTACCAACCTTGAAGCCCAACGGTCAGCGGCTGGAGAGGTTCGTCTTTTAGCCAAGCGCAATGCTGATAACCGCATTTGTATTGCTAACTCTGGTGCAATACCCGTCCTTGTTAGCTTACTCTCCACTGCTGATCCTCGCACCCAAGAACATGCCGTCACCGCTCTTTTAAACCTCTCCATATTGGAGGACAACAAGGGGAGCATAGTCTCCTCAGGAGCTGTGCCTGGTATAGTCCATGTGATAAGAAATGGCAGCATGGAAGCACGAGAGAATGCTGCAGCTACGCTTTTCAGTCTCTCTGTGGTCGACGAATACAAGGTAACTATTGGCCAGTCAGGAGCAATACCGGCGCTTGTTTCACTTTTGAACGAGGGAAGCCAGCGGGGGAAGAAGGACGCAGCCACAGCACTCTTTAACTTGTGCATCTATCAGGGAAACAAAGCAAAGGCTGTGAGAGCCGGTGTGGTAACAACACTGCTGGAACTTCTGACTGAGCCTACTGGTGCAATGATGGACGAGTCATTGGCTATATTGGCAATATTGTCAAGCCATCATGAGGGGAAATTGGCGATTGGGGCAGCCCAGGCAGTGCCTGTACTGGTGGGCGTGATTGGGATGGGGTCTCCAAGGAATAGGGAGAATGCCGCAGCTGTGCTTGTTCATCTCTGTGCTGGAGAGCTGCAGCAGCTGCATCTGGTAGAGCTACAGGAGTGTGGAGTGATGGGTCCGTTACTGGATTTGGCATCGAGTGGAACGGAGAGGGGCAAAAGGAAGGCCGTGCAGTTGCTCGAGCGCATGAAGCGGTTCCTAGAGCAGCAGGAGCAGGCTCGAGTCCATGTTCAAGCCCAAACAGAACTGTCCAGATTTATGGCTTCTACGAATTTCTTTGAAATTTAAGTTCTCATCTTTTTCATGCTAATTTCTTTGATATCTTAAGTTATTTGCTCATTGGTCCTTCGCTGGATCGGAGGTGTAAGGAGGTGCTTTGCCAGGATTTCCTTGTTGACTGATAATAACACATGGCTTTGTGGTTGTACAAAGTTGGAATTAAACAGAGCTGTAATTGAGAATTTAAATGGAAAGCCTGGAACAGTTGCAGTATCTTGACTCGTGAATTTTTCTATGATGAGGGTTGTTACATGCTTGGATCTGGTTCTAGCTGAGGCTTCAAATAAAGTTGAGATTTGAGAGTGGAAGCATGAAGCTACATGTCGAGGTTGGTTAAATTTTGTCATGTTTCTTTGCAGACTGCTTTGATACTCTGCTACTCTCTAGTTCCTCCTCTTAGACCATGAAAATTTGTCATGTTTCTTTCCCATTTACATATGCCCTGGATATATAGATTGCCACAGGAATCATCATTTTTCTCGCGTGTATGTGAGGGTAAGTATCAAGGTTCGTACTCATAGTATAGAATTGGTATCGAACATTTCCTATGAATATTGGTATCAACAGTTTCGGATTTTTTTGTATCGGAAAGAAAATAATTATTAAAATATTAAAAAAAGAATTTTATGCATTATTCATAATTTTAAGTGTTTTTTGTGTTGTTTCTTAGTAGTTTTGAAATTGAATGAAATAGTAGTCACAGTGAATTTCTGACTTAGATAAGAAATTGCTGATTGGGTCACCTGTAATAGATAAGTTTTCTTGTTTTGACATGCTTTTACAATCTTAGTGTACTTTTACACCCTTGTTGATTGTTCTTTTTTATTCAATTTTTTTTTGTCGAATTGACTGGAAAAGTGACCAGTAATGTCTGAATCGAATTGGAACATGCCATATCGTATCGGAATCGACTATGTCGGATCGGTGTCGGCCGATACCACAAACTATGGTAAGTATGCATGTGTACAGCAGAGGTAAACGCCCATTGCCTAAGCATGGAAAATGTCAATGGTGGGGGGGTCATTTTCTTCCTCTGTGTGTGTCAGGCTTGTGTCTTGAAAACTTATGGCTCTAAAACCATAGGTGTAGGAGTAAAAAGTTAAGTATTTGTATTCCTAGGACGACATAAAAACGAAAATTCCTGATATTAGTATGAAATTATGGAGCAGATATAAGTATAATTTTACACCTCTCTGATACTAACCCTAATGTCATGTGTAGATTTCTGCAGTATATACCAACTTTTCGTTATTGTGTTACTTGTGTACAGATGTAAAAAAAAAATGCTCAGAAATCATCAGCCTCAAAATCTAGTTTGCAGAGTAGATAGAATCATAGAATCATCATATCTTGTTGTTGTCATTTATGTAGAATCTGAACATTACTATCCCTCCTGACACTGGATAGTAAAATCCTGTCCAGAGTCTGACACCAGTACTGTGTGATTGGTGTTGCCAATCAACTGAGGAAGACACAAAGATTCCTCTATAGAAGCAAGAGTGACAAAAATGTGTCAAATCAAATCGAATCCAAGCTTCCTTCCTTCCTTCCTGTAGCTCATTATATGACAATGATATTTTAGCACATTCTCCTTAGCATTGTTAGCCTCGTGATATACAAGTCTGGGCTGCTGGAATATCATCAAAGTGAAAACATATAAGAAGATGCTGATAACAGAATAAATATGTTGTCTCTCTCTCTCTCTCTCTCTCTCTCTCCCCGTACCTAAAAAATGTTAAGTTTTGAGGTCAAGTATGGAAGTGAGGCTTAGTGTTTGCATCCTGGAGTTTCTGATTTGAGCTACAGAAACTACCTGTATCTAGAAAAGGGAAGAGTAAGACTGCGTACACCTTAAATATCACAAATATCACCAATGTGTGTGGGTTCATTTTAATAGCAATAATTATGTAGGGATATGTTTAGAAATTTTGGGGGTTTCTTATATTTGTTCATCATATGAGATTGGGAAATCATGAGACATGCTTTACAAGGTGACAATGAGAAGACAACCACCAGTATAACCTGACCCCCTCGTGCAATCTGGACCCAGATGTACATGGAGCCCACAGAGATAGGATTGTGAGTTGATATCGGAAGGGCCCTAGTGTTGTTTGGTTGATAGAGACTGTGGTGCTGGTGGCGGTCGCATTCGTAGTTAGCCTTTCCCGGTGTATGTACAACTTATACAATACATGTCCCCGAGACTATGCAACGTAGACCGATAGATACTTCGATATGGTGGTTAAATGAAGTGAACGTAGTTTTAAAGGATGATGTTTTTTTGTTAGTATTAGAAAGGACATGATCCTTAATAGAAAGAGAAAATTTGAGTCGCACCCCACTTTATTTGTCATATTTCAATGTGCACTCCACTACTTTACCTTAATATAAGTTACCCTCCACATTTTACGGATTTCGTCCAAGACCGACGGTCAACGCGTTTGACCAAATTTTTAGGACAAAAGTACCCTTGGCCTCGAGGGGGAGAACGGAAGAGTACCGTGGGGGAGCGGGGACGACGCCATGGGGGCGCAGGGTCGGCACCATGGGGGAGCGGGGGCGCGGGGGAGGAGGGCGGCGCCATGGGGTGCGGGGGAGGGGGGCGGCGCTGTGGACGAGCGGGGGAGCGGAGGCGCGGGGGGTGGGGGTGGGGGGGGGGGGGGGGGTGGGGGGGGTAGGGGGTGAAGGCGGTGGTGTGGTAATGATGGTGTTGGTGTTGGTGGTGGTGTTAGTGGTGTCGGTGAAGGTGTTGGTGGTGGTGATGGTGAAGGTGGTGAAGGTTGTGAAAGTGGTGTTGGTGATGGTGTTGGTGGTGGTGGTGATGGTGGTGGTAAAGGTGGTGGTGATGATGGTGGTGATGTTGGTGGTGGTAATGGCAGATGGTTGAGCGAGACGGGGAAGGGAGGGCTGAGCACGGAGGGGGAGGTAAGGGGCTGCTGTGAAGAAGAAGGGGATAATTTTGTCCTAAAATTTTGGTCAAACGCGTTGACCGTCGGTCTTAGACGGAATCCGTGAAATGTGGAGGGTAACTTACATTAAGGTAAAGCAGTGGGGTACACCTTGAAATATGACCAATAAAGTGGGGTACGACTCAAATTTTCTCTAATAGAAATGAATGGAAGAAAAGAAATAGCGAAGAAAATATTAGGGATCAAGGAATTGTTGTTGTTTTTCATGTACAATAATTCAATCTTTGCCACTGGATCTTGTTACAGAGTGTTTTTGCAGATAATTAGGCGAACCCTTTTTGTGAATTTTAGTGTCTACTGTTACACATTAATGGAAGAACACACTTAGGGTTCCATCTGAGATACGCATACAACCAACTTTAATAATATTTTTGAGAAATAAAAGTCATGAATGTAAGTTGTTATTATTGGACAGACCTTTATAGACAGTGGACTGTGGATCTTCTTTTGTATCAGATGAAAGGTGCAAACATTTTTCATGGTCGGACGCAAAATTTTAAGGAAGGGAGATCAACTTCAAATGTTAAAAAAAAGTCAAAAAATAAAATCACATATTAAAGTATGAAAAATACTATAACAAGGACATTGTATACTTGCCTGGATAATAGTCCAAATATGCCGCTTTAAGGTTATGGTACGGTTCTGATCTCATATGTAGTTAACCCAAAAAGACTATTAACAAAAATATAAGTTTATTTATATATTATTATTAAGTTAAATTGTAAACTTTGTGTTAAACTATTTATTTCCCAATAATTGACCTAGGTTATAATCCAGTGCGGTCACTTGACCCCACTTGCCTTAGTCTGTCTGCCAGTGGATATTTTGTCGGGTGTGGCAAACCATCATCATTGAGCAGTAATAATACTCGTCGTGGGAGTCGAATTAGGACGACCGCATCTTGCTTACTCGTTGGCAATAAAACGGGACAGGTCTCGAGTTGGAAAAAGGTAAATATATACGGGCTGAATTTTTTTAAACCCTAGTAACTTAAGATTTCTACACGAGTTAGAGGAGAAACTTTTGCATTCTTGGAAATCGAGTTTGGATTGTACAAGGCAAATTGTGAAGCTTTCTATAGGCAAATGACAAGACATTGTTGTACTCGTTCTGCATGTAGAGCTGCACAAATTATAAAGACTTTGGTGTTTCTCAATGATGGAAGAATAAGAATCCACAAGTTTGTGTTGGAGGAGATAAAACTTTGTGAATATGGACAAGGAACTGATTTGTACAGTGGCTGCTATTGATGTCTTGAAAAGACTTGGTTCGGAGCGATGCTTAGAAAGCGATATCACACAGGAACTGATAGATATATAATGGAAACCCAAACAAAACAAAGAAAGAAACTTTGATTATTTCATTTTACTGTCATTATGCATCTTAATTTGTGTTTACTTATTCCTATGTTTCACTTCCAGTAGATGTACTTGTTAGGAGTAGTGGCAAGATATTAAATCAGAGTTATGTCTACAATTAGGGGTAAGCTCAAGCGAACTTGGATTGAAGGAGTAAAAATTTGGATAAAGGCTATGTTTATTGGTTTTTTCGTTTTTTTTTCTCTACTTTAATTAGGGCAAATGTTGGGTACTACAAAGATTACTAGGGGACAACACAAATATTGTATATTTTCAATACCCAAAATGTTCTTGAATTTTTTTTAGGAGCTAGTACAACTTTAAGTATATAAAAACATTTGACTTCTTCGCAAAATTTTAAATCATAATCCATACTTTTTTGTATAGTTTTCTAGTAGATAGTCCATTTTGGGACTATTTCTGAAGTTTCAAACTCCATTAATGGAGTTTCAAAGTTTCATAATCGAATGAGTTCTGTTTGGAACGAGAAAGGACTGTCAAAATTTTGATAGTCCTGGAGGACTGTCAAAATTTTGATAGTCCTGGATATGCACATGACTGTCAAAATTTAGGTGGTCCTAGATATTTTTAGGACTGCCAAATTTTTGGCAGTCTACATCTATATTAGATTGCCAAAATTGTAACTCATGCCTATTGTCAGGACTGTCAATATTTTTGCAGTCCTACATATCTCCAACGTAATTGTGTCGATTTCTGTCATTTCAGAACCCTATAATGAGTCAAAACTTCATCTAATGGGGTCATAAACCTTCATTTTTGATTATCTAGTATAAGATTATGGTTGGAGTAGGAAGAAAATTAAAAGGGGTGTTGTGTTAGAGGAGAGTGGTATTATTTCCTACTAATTTTTTGACATTTCCTAACAAAAAAAGAGAGACTTAAATGTGTTGTTCCCTATCCGACTTAAATGTGTTGTTCCCTATCCCGTGTCGCTCCTAGTAAAGTTCGTAGTACTCATTACATTTGCCTTAATAAGTTATAGGCTTAATTTCCAACTTGACATCCTCAATTATTCAAGTTTTTCAATTTTAAATCCTAAACTTTAATATCATACCAAAAACTACCCTCAACTATTGAATATTTTTCAAAATGATACCCTCTATCAGTCAGGGATTAATTTTTTCTGTTTCAACAAAAATAAATATATATTTTTTGACCAAATTATCCCTATTCTTCCTTAGGAGTATTTGAAGTAGTGATCACGTATTAGGGGAGTATTTTTGTCATTTTGAATTTTCGGTTAACGCTATTAGGATATTAAGATGTACAATTATAGTTGAGGCATTAAGTTATCTAATATTAAAGTTTATGGTATCAAGTTGAAAAACTTATAACTTAAGATATCAAGTTGAAATTTAGTCTAAGTTATAGTTATTCGCACTTTATGTCTACGTCTTTAAGTAATTAATGTAGTTTGTTATTATCACTTAAGCACATTATTAATGCATTAGAAAAATTGGTTTAAAAATTAGTTTTTTAAATTATATATATATATATATATATATATATATATATATATATATATATATATATATATATATATATATATATATATATATATATATATTGAAAGTAGGTAATTGTGGCGAACGCTCCCACCGGAAATCGATCTCCTGACCACTCGGACTGCATGCATCTCTCTTAACCACTAGGCTAGAGGTCATTTGCTATATATATATATATATACTAGAATATATATATATATATATATATATATATATATATATATATATATATATATATATATATATATATATATATATATACTAGAGGTCATTTGCTATATATATATATATATATATATATATATATATATATATATATATATATATATATATATACTAGAGGTCATTTGCTATATATATATATATATATATATATATATAGCAAATGACCTCTAGTATATATATATATATATATATATATATATATATATATATATATATATATATATATATAACCAAATGACACCTCAGCTAGACATCTTAATTAAATCTTAATTTTCTACTCCTCTATTTTGGTACCCAATTTTATAAATTATGCTTTTAAATCATCTTTTGTCAATTTTGAAGAACATCGATTCCACTCCAGAAGCATATCTTATATTACAAAAAGTATAATTTAAATACTTATATTGTCAGATATTCTTAATTTTAAAAATGGTCCTGCTGTGTTTCAAAATAGATGAAAATTATTTCAAAAGAGCAATTTATAAAGTTAGTGGTGCCAAAATCGAAGAGTGGAAAGTTTACGTGTTAAAAACGTTCGAACGCTATGAGTGTCATTAGGATAATTTAGCCTATGCATTTCAATTGATGTATTTTACTCTGTATTTTCTGTGATAACTAGTGATTTAATATAAGTTTCCGCATCAAATGAGCTAACATTAATTTAACTACCTAATAAATTTTTTTCTTCTATGCTTGAAAGCTAGGGAGATCTCCCTAGTAAACCTTAAAAATTTAGTAAACTACATGCTGTCGAATCTTCGTATCTGACTATATAGATTAAGTTTGTTTTCTGGGATAATATCAAGAACGATTAGGGCCATGATTGAGCTCATGTGGAAGAACGTGAAGCGACATGGTAACTGGGACACCCCCAGAGGCAGGACAGGAGAGTACCCCGCCCCATGTTGATGTTGGGGAAAGCTAAAGCTGTTCATGAGGAGGAGCCCCTCTGATCGATCGGTGTGACATATATTCTTACTCTTCCCCAAGATTAATTAGCCCTCTATTCTATGGCCATGCATGTCATTTGCCCTAAGATCCTTGATATCTATATTTAGATTTAAAGCTTTGGACCAGTTTTCTATTCTATACTGGCAGTGCTTTAGACCAATACCTTGACTATGAATATAGAGAAGGATATATATATATATATATATATATAGGATCCGGTTCGGTAGCTCCGCGGAAGTCCCGTCCGTCTTTTGTCCATTGGATCGAGCCCCCCCCCCCTCGCCGCGATTCGATGGTGCAAGGAGGGGAGCTTTGGTGGGCTCCGCGGATGTAGCTTTTGATCCGAATTCGTGCACACACACACACATATATATATATATATATATATATATATATATATATATATATATATATATATATATATATATATATATATATATATGTAAAATCGAGTCTATCTATTTTTTTTGAGGTGTCGTTTCTCCAAACCTGGCCGTAGCTATATAAGCCACCCAGCCGGACGAGAGGGAATTTGAACCCAAGACCTATGCTTGGGCAACCTCCTGCACTACCAATAGGCTATTGCCTTAGGGACCATATATATAGCAAACGACCTCTAGCCTAATGGTTAAGAGAGATGAATGCGGCCCAAGTGCTTAATATATATATATATATATATATATATATATATATATATATATATATATATATATATATATATATATATATATATATATAACAAGCACCTCTAGCTTAAGAGGCTAAGGCGGAAGTCATCCCCCCAACAGTGTTGGGTTCAAGTTTTGGAGGAAGCACTTTAATTTTCATTGGTGGAAAATTAAAGGTTGCAGCCGTTGGGAGCTGGAGGCCAAGTGCGGGCCAGGATACTGGACAGAATGCGGAGCAGTGGGCCTTCGGGCTGGACAGCTGTGGAACATGCTTATGGTCTGAGTTGAGTGAGTTGAAGTCCTTCGAGGCCGAGTACGGTGAGTTGTGAGCATTCAGACCTGAGTTGTGGACCATTAGGTGGCCAAATTTTGTATCCAATTATCTTTCTTTAATATATATCTATAATATAAAGCATAGTGGATTTTTGGTCCGACCCATGTGCTTTGGTTCAACGATGATGAAAGGACTAAATTGCCCCTCTCTCACTACCAAAATATCTCATATTGGTGACGAAATTAGCGACTCGGGATAAATACGTCGCTATTTTTGTGTCTTTAGCTACGTATCAAAGTGCCGTCGCTGAACGTCACTATCAGCGACTGTTAGCGACTAGCATTATGGTTTGGAAAGAAGATGTCGCGGTTTAGTCGCAGAACGTCGCTAATTTGTTTTATTTAGCGACGTTTTGCTACGCCTACTCCAGAACGTCGTCGGTTTGTTAGTGAACAACGACCTTTAGCGACGTCTTCTTTCGACGTCGCTAAAATATTTCATATAGGGTTTGCTGGCCCGATCGATTTCATTTTTTTTCACCCAAAATTTTATTCTCCCGCTAGAGAGTCCCAAATCTTTCTCTCTTTCCCCCTCTCGCCTCCGGCGACCCCCTCTCCCCGGCGACCCCCTCCCCTCCGGCAACCCCTCCCCCGGCGACCCCTCCCTCCGGCGACACCCCTCCCCCTCGTTCCCTGTCCCGGTGACCCCCCTCGCCCCCTGGTGTCCTCGTCGCCGCTCCTCCACCGCCGACCCCCCTCGTCCTCTGCTCCGACGACCCCGACCAAATCCCGTACAGGTATACCTAATCCTAACCGACACGACACGATATAAATGCACTGACACACACACTGATACGATACAGAGAAACCCCCCTTGCTACAGATTTGGATTTTGAGAGTTCATAGTTTTCTAAGATTGTATATATATATATATATATATATATATATATATATATATATATATGTTTGATATGAGTATTTATAGATATCTGAGGTTATGTGAGTTTGTATATATATAATATCTGATAAATATATATATATGATGTATGTTTATGAGAGTATAGCCACGTGGGGTTGTATATGTAAGGTTTGCCAGGTTCCTGCTATCTGTGAGTTTTTCTGAGATGGAGTTGAAGTTCTGTTCAGATTAGGTAGGTTATATTATAGGTTATAAGTTATTAATGGGTTACCAGTTATGTATATGTTATATATATATGCATGGGATTAATTGAGTTAGATGCAACTCAATTTTTAGAGTTACACATATGGGTTAAAGGCTGTATAGTTTGGGGGTTCAGTTTGCTGAGATTTATATATATATATATATATATATATATATATATATATATATATATATATATATATATATATATATATATATATATATATATATAAATAAAAAAAAATATATATATATATATATATATATATATATATATATATATATATATATATTTATATATATATATATATATATGTGAGTATAGATGTAGGTTGTGCCAGTACCTAGAGTGTATAGAGTATCCTAGTACCCAGAGTGTATAAAGTATCCTAAGAAGTGTATAGAGTATCCTAGTACCTAGAGTGTATAGAGTATCCTAGTACCTATAGAGTATCCTCTAGAGTGTATAGAGTATCCTAGTACCTAGAGTGTATAGAGTATCCTAAGATATTGGGGATTACCTACTATGAGAACCTTGCTAAGAAGTATCCTAGTACCTACAGTGTATAGAGTATCCTAGAAGTGTAGGTATGATTGGTACAGTGTTTTGAGCCCTTCTACAGAAATTAAATTTACTTATGCCAAGCCTTTTGGGCCTATCAGAGTTATAGATTTTTTCAAAAATCTAGTATAACGCTGATTGCCTCAAAAGGCTTGCATAAGTAAGAGTGTATAGAGTGAGTATACTAGTAGTATATCGTAATATCCTAGAGTGTATAGAGTGAGCTTCCCTACTACCTTTCTTCTCTTTCAGGTCATTGAGTCGACTATTCCGCATCATAGGATATCTACCTCAACCTCACCCTAGAGAAGTGTGAAAATATTAATATTAACCAAGGTTCAAAGTATCGATTTCTGTATCGGTATCTTTATCGGTATCGTTTACGGTTGATATCATGAATCTCATAGCTTCCGCTAGTAGAACACAATGTAGAGCCAAATGTGAAGCAGAGTTTCATATTTAAAATATTAGAAGTAAAAAGTTTTCAATTGGTTAACATTAATATTGATACCGAAATGATACTAAAACCGATTTCGATATCAACCGTATTCGGAATCGGTTTCGATATCAACCGTAAATGATATCAAAACCGATTTCGATACTGATACAGATACTGTGAACCTTAGTTAACTTTAATATTTCCATACTTCTCTAAGCTGAGGTTGAGGAAGATATCATATAATGCTGAATAGGATGCTGAGAGAGTCGAATGAGAAGCAGGGAAGTAGAGGGGGGTCAGAGAGGGGGCCTTCTTGTTGAACATGTGACGACACTCATTTGATACTCATGTGTCTATATGCATAAATTTAGAATATACTCGAATAATGTGTATCTATCTTTGCAGAATTATTGTCAAATGGATATGAATTACTATTTACGGCATCGTTCGTGGATGTATAATCATCATCCTGATGACATGTACGGTGTGCGGGATGAATTTATACATGGGGTAGAGCAATTCCTGCAGTTAGCCAAGGCATTCCCTCGGTATATGGACCGTACCAAAATTAAGTGTCCATGTGTGAGATGTCACAACATAAAATATCATCCAGAAGTGGATGTGACATATCATTTGTACTCGAGAGATTTTATGCCGAATTACTATCAGTAGATGTCACACGGAGAACTTGTGCCTTTAGCATCGGAGCTAGAGCATATTTCTCGTATATGGATGTCCATGACCATGCTGGTTACGACGAAGGGTGCGTTAACATTACATTTGATGCTGCGGAGCCTAGTTTCGATCCAGACAATCATGCATGATGCGACAGAGGAGGCACCGAATGTCGATGCTGTGAAGTTTATGGAGTTGTTGGAGAATACAAGGACTCTTTTGTATCCTGGTTGTGAAGATTATTTACCATTGGAGGTGGTTACAAGATTGCTGAGCATCAAGTCCGATTTTAACATCTCTTAAGAATGCTACAACCGAATCATCGAGTTGATTATAGAGATCTTGCCGGTAGGTGCAAAGTTACCTACAGACTTCTACCGGTCTAAGAGGTTGGTGAGATCTCTCTGGATGGGATACGAGAAAATTGATGCATGTCACAACGGGTGCATATTGTACTACAAAGACGACAAGGATGAAGACGTGTGCAGATTTTGTGGTGCTGATCGCTACAAGGCAACAAGTTCAAGTAGGACTCCCGGTGCAAGGAAGCCTACCGATTCGATGCACTACTTGCCGTTGACGCCGCGGTTGCAGAGGATGTTTATGGTGAAGGAGACTGCAAAAAATATGAGCTGGCATAGACGGAAACAGATCAAAGGAGTGTTGGATCACCCATCTGATGGGGAAGCATGGAAGCACTTTGATCGAGAGTATCCAGATTTTGCTTCGGATCCGCGTAATGTCAGATTGGGTCTCTCCTCCGACGATTTTACCCCATTTGGACTTTCGGGCTTCCAGTATTCGTGTTGGCCTGTGATCGTCACTCCGTACAATCTACCGCCTTGGATGTGTACGAAGACTCCGTATATGTTTCTCACCGTTATTATCCCGGGTCCAAACAATCCGAAGAGGAACATCGACGTATATTTACAACCATTGGTAGATGAGTTAAATCAGCTGTGGGAAGTAGGTGCCAACACCTACGATGGTTCTAGAAAGCAAAATTTTCAGATAAGGGCCGTACTGATGTGGACCATCAACGACTTTTTGGTATATTGAATGTTATCTGGATGGAGCACTCATGGTCATCTCTCATGTCCGTATTGCATGGACCGCACGAAGGCTTTCTGTTTAAAACACGGAGGAAAATCGTACTTCTTCGATTGTCATCGACAATTCTTGTCGAAGGACCATCCATTCCGGAGGAACATGAATGTATTTCGTGCCGACGTTATAGAGAAGGCCAATCCACCGCCAAGGTGGACCGGAGGCACGATATGGAAAGAGGTCAAGGATTTTCCAAGTACTATCGAAGAGTCTACAAAGGGATACAAGTGTGATGAATTTGACCGCACTCATAATTGGACGAAAAGAAGTATATTCTGGGACCTGCCTTATTGGAGCACCAATCTGATCAGACATAACCTTGATGTCATGCATATTGAAAAGAATATATTTGACAACATAATCAATACTGTGATAGATGTAAAGGGAAAGATAAAAGACAGTCCCAAGGCCAGGTTGGACTTGGAAGATATATGCAGACGTCCTGCGTTGCATTTGATAAAGGAAGGCAATGGAAAGTATAAGCAGCCTAAGGCAATTTTTTTACTAGACAGGGAGGATAAAATGAGACTTTGTAGGTGGATTCAGGGCCTAAAATTTCCTGACGGATACGTGTCGAATTTAAGAAGATGCGTCGACCCGAAGGAGAACAAACTGACGGGTATGAAGAGCCACGACTGTCATATATTTATGGAGAGGTTAATTTCGATAGCATTTCGAGAATTATTACCGTCGGTCGTTTGGGATCCGTTGACAGAGTTGAGCATATTCTTCAGAGATCTCTGTTCTACTAAGTTGCTTGTCGATCGTCTAGAAAAGTAAGAGAAGGACATTGCAGTAACGCTGTGCAAGCTTGAGAGGGTGTTCCCTCCTGGGTTCTTCGACTCCATGGAGCATTTGCCAATTCATCTATCCTACGAGGCACATGTTGGTGGGCCCGTCGGTTATCGGTGGATGTACCCTTTTGAGCGGCATTTGAACCACCTAAAGAGAAAGGTAAAAAATAAGGCTTGGGTCGAGGGTTCTATTTGTGAATCCTATGTTCTCGAGGAGATTAAAAACTTCTGTTCGATGTATTTCAAGCCACATATTGCTACTAATAGAACAAGAGCTCCTAGGAACGACGATGGATATCTTGAATCTAATGATGCAATACTGAAAGTCTTCAATGCTTTCGGAAAGACTTCCAGGAAAATGAAGAAAAGATATCTGAATGACGAGGAACTAAGGGCTACTCAGTTATATATATTGCTCAACTGCGACGAGGATGAAGTGGAGAAGCTCGAGGGGTAAGTAACTAACATGTCCATATTTACGTCATCTATGCATGTAATATTATCCAATATTATTATTACACTAATTGGTATATGTGTTGTTATTTTTAGCACATTTAATGATGAGGTGAGGTCGAGTAGACAGTACATAACAGATGAAGAACTGGAACAGGAAATGAGACGTCATTTTCCTTCATGGTTGAGTGCATATGTAAGATGATGCAGTAATTACTTCTCGTATATGCACTTTGCACAGTAATTAACGGAACGCTGAATTTAATTTCTTATCTTGTGGTATTTAGGTCGATTGTCCGGACGCAATACTAGAGAATGTGTCTATTAGAACTCTAGCCAAGGGGTCCATTTATTTCGTCAAAATATGGCCAAGTTATTGTGTGAATGAGTTTAGGTTCAAGTCAACAAATGCTCCAATCCACTACCAAAATTCAACGTTTTAGCGACGGCCTTATCCGTCGCAAAACCATCGGTAAATCAGTTTACTGATGGTTTGCCGACGGATTTGGGTCAAATACATCCGTCGGTATATGACTCATCGCTAAAAACAATCCGTCGCCAAGTTGTCGCCAAGCGACGACTGAGCGACGAATTTCTGGCAGCCATATTCGTACAATTATCCACGACTTGCCGACGGATTTTCGTCAAATCAAGTATCAGAAAGTTAGTAATACATCGTCTTACCGACGGGGTCAATCCGTCGGTAATCCGTCGGCAACTTGTCGGTGAACGCGTATCAGAGAGTTTCTGATACGCAACCTCCGTCGCTTAGTTGTCGTCGTCCGTCGCTAAATTGAAATTCTCCAGGTTAGCGACGGATAATCCGTCAGGTGGTTGTCGCGAGCCATCGCTAATCCGTCGCTAACTGGAATACTTTTGAAAAAAATTACGTAAAACACAACATCCCCTATTCGTACAACATCCAAAACATCGAAATATCACAATATGCATCACACCTCACACAAACCAACAAACCAATATACATCATACACCAATATACAAATATCTATCACAAATATATCACACAAACCAACATACATCAATGAGACCCGGAGCAACCCTCCGTTGAATTTCTATATAATAAAGTCTAGGTAATAATCCAAAAACATCCAAGTCTATAAAATAACCATGTCTAGAAAAAAAAACATCAAGTTGTAAAACCATCCAAGTAAAATCCAGAGTTGTAAAATCATATATATATATATATATATATATATATATTTATATATATATATAT
Organism: Iris pallida; assembly: GCA_029216955.1. Lineage (NCBI taxonomy): Eukaryota > Viridiplantae > Streptophyta > Magnoliopsida > Asparagales > Iridaceae > Iris > Iris pallida. The sequence continues at coordinate 545,053 of JANAVB010045020.1, forward strand.
ATATATATATATATATATCCTATCACGTTATACGGCAGAGAGATCTCCCTCCTCATCCACTGCACAATAAGTAGGATCACGCTGGCAAGATCAATATCTAGAGGAGATGGATGGACTGAACTCCAGGTGCACTGCTCTCTGGTGCCACCTCCTCCTTCACAGCTATCTGGCTTAGAAATCACTTCCTCCTTAATAGTAGGAGGAAATTCTTCTCTTGATCCTCAGCAGTAGAAGGTCCCACTATCTCCTCAGCAGTAGGAGGTACTATACCTCCTTAGCAGCCATCTGTGCCTCTCTCAAGCGAGATCCTCGTGGCCCTTGGGTGCATCTGGAGTATTGAATTTTGCATAAAACACACTTTAGAAACACACTTTAAAAAACACATTAGAAACAGTTCAGATTCGGGAACACAAGAAGAATCTTAATCCAGACCATAAATACGAAATTTGTACCTATCACGTACAAACCTACTTCCAATCACTCTCGTAACTGGCCAATCACTCTCGTAAACGTAGAATACCATTGCAAGAGAGTCACGAGAGAGTAAACAATCTTCTAAATATTGATGTTTACGAGAGTGATTGGCCAGTTAAATCTCCTGTAACTGGCCAATCACTCTCGTAAACATCAATAATATTTTTTGGACCCATCTTCTCCTCCCTACTTTCCTTCTTCTCGCTCCTCACTCTCAGCCAACCAAAGCCTAGCCCAGACCAACATATACTATGCATGCGCTCCAGTCCTTCCTCAGCCTCAGCTTGATAATATGTATTGTGAGCCAAATACAGGGAAATAGGAGAGCTAGAGCCCCACTTTACCACTCTCACTTATTAGCCTACTACAGCTTCACTTGGGTTTTTTTACAGGACTTACAGTAAATCGATACTTCACTTGGTTTGCTGCATTTTGATGGTCTATTTTCAAAAGGATAGATAATACATTTAATAAAAAAATTCTGATGGTTTCTCTTTACTTGACAGTAAATGTAGATACTACACTTTATAAAGCATTGATACATCTTGATGCTTATACTATTATTACAAGTGTTCTTTGCTTTAATATTTTCTTCTCTTGTGGATTTATGATACTGATACTGCTTTCTGATTTGCTGCTAGCTCTCATTACTGCTATGTCTAGTGGTTTGGTTCTTACTTTTTAGCTATAATTAGTTGGTTGCTGTAATTTTGTTTTGTTGTTTTGCTTACCTGGATAATAATAGTGTACGCCCGACACTCTGTCTTTGAATTAGTTTGCTTTGCTCCTATGGATATGGAATTTTTTGGCAGCTTGTGGGTTTGGTTAGTTGACGATGCCTACTATCTTTGATGTTGTTGCTAGCTTGGGTTGCCTGTTTGGTTTGCTTGTTGGGTTGCATCTTTGCTGTTTTTGGTGCATTTAATTTTTTGATAGGTCTAACAATGTCTAGCATAAGAAGACTGAATCAAACATTGTTAGCATAAGAAGACTGAATCAAACATTGTTAATTTACTGTTACTTCTGCTCTATTTAGTATTATAAAACAATGTCTAGCATAAGAAGACTGAATCAAACATTGTTAGCTTAAGGAGATGGAGATTTTGGACCTACCCCATTACCTTTTAGGAAATATTTGACACCATTGAATATGATATATTACTATTTACAAATCATTTGTTTATGACAAGGAGCTAAAAAGTATAATATTTCTTACAGACAATAGTATGTTCCAAACAAGACAGAGTCCTTACAATCCAAGAGACTGCAAGGGTGCATGGGTTCATGATTGTTTTGAGTTATGTGGGACAATTAAGCAAAGGTATTATTCATAGTTTTTGGCATTTAGCGTTAGCTAAAAATACTACTCTTTGTTTTTGTTGCAACTTATATCTCTGGCTTCATTGCTCAAGTGGTTTGGGATCTCATTCTTCTAAGGAAACACTCATTTTCTGAACTAGATTCCTATCCTTTTCTGTTATATGAACTTACGGGTTTCATAAGCTCATAAACATATAGAAGAGAGACCAAGCACAATGTGCTTTAAGAGAGAAATTAGGATTTAGGTTAGATGATTATTATGAGAAGCTACAAGTCATATATTTAATCAAATCCCATATAGGTTATATATAACCTCGTCAAGGTTGGGTTTGAATATGACATGTTGTCTATTTAATCAAATGCTATATAGGGTTAATCAAACGCTTCATAAATATTCACCTCCATATACAAACACTAGTAGATGCACGTGCTTTGCAGTAAAATAAACTTTCTTCTTTCTAATATTATCAATTTGTGTATGTGTGTGTGTGTGTGTTACTGCTTTGCAGTTAAATTTGTTTTTGGGAGTTATTGTCAATTCAATATGGTTCGGTTTTAAAAAAAATTCGTTTCGGTGTATGTGTGTGTGTGTGTGTGTGTGTGTGTGTGTGTGTGTGTGTGTGTGTTACTACCGTCGACCTCCAACTCTCCACTCCCACCACCGCCGATCCCCACCCCCACCACCGCCGACCACAACTTCCACCCCCGGCCCCCATCCACCGACCCCAACTCCCACCCCCGGCCCCCATCCACCGACCCCAACTCCCACCCCCGGCCCCCAACCCCCACCCCTTCCACCGCCGACTGCCATCCCCTCCACCACCGCCCCCCGGCCCCCTCCGCTGCCCTTATACATCCCCCCCGACCCCACCCCCACCACCGCCGACTACCACCACCACCACCCCCGCCCCCCTCCGCTGCCCTACTCCCCCACCGCCGACCCCCAACACCCCCAACCCGAAACCCCCCTCCGCTGCCCAACCACCCGCTGCCCTACACCCCCCCTCGCGACCACCCCCACCACCATCGACCTCCACCACCCCCACCCCGAAACCCCCTCCGCTTTCCTACCCACCCCAGCGACCCCCACCCCCACCACCACCGGCCCCCGCCGCCTAGACCACCAAGAGAGAGAGAGAGAGAGAGGGGATTACCTGGACTAGAGAGAGAGAGAGAGCCCTGCGCGCGCCGGAGAGAGAGAGAGAGAGATGTGAGAAAATTTGGGGGGGGGAATAAAAAGTTCCCCCCCGTCGGTTAAATTTAAGTTAGGGCTGGACATATAGCGACGGATAGATGGCCGACGCTAGTCCGTCGCTATATCCCCTTAGATGGCCGACGGAATATCCGTCGCTATGTGGTCGATAAATTTTACGCCATTTTTTTTCAACATTTCCTGCAAACTTTTGACAACTAACTGACGGCATAGCGACGACTTCATGATCCGTCGCTATATCTCCGACGACTTAATGACGGAATGACGACCTTTGCTAGCCCTTAAAAAAATTTGTCAGCTTTTTGACGGCAATCAGTCTGTACTTTGTCGGTAGTCCGTCACTATTAGCGACAGGACGTTATCCGTCGCTAATGGTCCTTCGCCAAATGGCTGTATTTTGGTAGTGATCAGAGAGAACTTTCCAGATCTTGATTCGACCAAAAATAGTTGTTTGTGTATCCGATCTACAAACTACAAAGATGTAGATCCAGGCAATGATTTCTATAGGCATCTTACGGGAGATTGTGGAGTTGACATATAACTACGACGTAGAACCGGCCAAGATCGTGTTGTTCAGGTGTGATTGGTTCGATCCGATCCAAGATCAAGATTGGAAAATTGACAAGCATGGTCTTGTGGATATTAACTACCACCTTCGATATCAAGGATACGAACCATTTGTCCTAGCAAGTCAGGCTAAACTAGTTTACTTCACTACTTATCCTAGACGGGGAACAACTAGGTTGGACTAGTGGGCAGTATGCAAGACTAAAGCCAGAAATACCTACGATGTTGACGAAATAGCTTATCAGTTGGACGAGCTACCCCTCGTAACAAATACAATTAACGTGGACACAACGAATGTTCCATATTATACGTCTAATCGTGTAGAAGAGGTAAAAGTATTCGAAGAGAAAAACAAAGTAGATGGAAGCGAAGATGAGGAGGCAGAGGAAAAGGAAGATGAGGACGCGGAGGACGAAGAAGATAAATTTTTAGAAGATGATTGAAAGTAAAATAAAATATAAAATATCTTCCACATTACACGTCTAATATTGTCATTTTGTTTAATCCTTAATTAATCTCTATGTTTCCATCAATCTTACCAGATGGCACCCATGACCCGAGAACGTCGCTTGAGAGGCAACTGCTGCTGAGGAGGTAGTGCTTCCTCCTGTTGCTGAGTCGGTAGTGGTACCTACTGCAGAGATGACGGTCAAAAGAGAACTTCCTCCTACTATTAAGGAGGAGGTGATTCCTAAAGCCGAGATTGCTGTGAAGGAGGAGGTGGCACCAGAGGGCAGTTGCACCGGGAGTTCCAGTCATCCATCTTCTCTGGATATTGATCTTGCTGGCGTGGATCCTACTTATGCGTAGTGGCTGAGGAGGGAGATCTCTCTGCGCCTGCGTAGAGGACAGTAGACTTTTTGATCTTTCTGGATGTTGATCTTTCTGGATGTTATTATCTAGACTTGGATGTTGATCCATCTCCTCTGGATATTGATCTTTCTGGATGTTATTATATCTAGACTTGGATGTTTATTTTACTTTCTGGATGTTTCTAGATGTTTATAAAGTTTATTATCTAGACTTGGTTATTATCTAAAAATTCAACGGAGGGTTACTCCGGATCTATTTTTATAAACTGTGATATGTTAAATGCATATTTATTATCTACAAATTCAACGGAGAGTTGCTCCGGGTCTATCTTTATAACCTATGATATATTAAATGCATGATTATTATCTTCTAGATATCTATTTCTATCGGGTATGGTAGGACGCAGAGGATCGTACCCCCGTGGCAGTAGAGGAGTATCCCGCGGAGGTAGAGGTTCCACCGGTGGACGGAGTGGTACTCCGTTAGTGGATGATGGTGCCGGTCCCTCGTCTTATAGTACTCCAGTGTACCAGACACTCGAATTTTCGTCTGCAGTCGACGGTACGTGGCAGCACTCCTGGGACGGATAGTTCCAGGCCTGATCCTAGTCCGTCCAGCAGCATTCCTCCTGCTGATGGCACTATGGAGACGGATGAGCGGGTGAAGGAGGTCGTACCTACGCCGTCTACATATGATCCGAGCGATCCTCCATACGCCCCTCCGGACGAGACGATGATGGAGATTTGGTTCGACGGGCCTACAAAGTAAGTTAATTAGTTAACATTTATTCATACTTATATCTATATGTTAATGAATTTAATTATCGTTGTGTAGATATCGTCCCCCGTCAGTTTAGAGGGCATTGAGACTATTTCTGAGGTCCAACTACGGCGGGCCTTGAATCAACTACTCGGATGCCTCGGACGAGAGGAAGACATTCTGGTTTGCCCACTTCAAGGTAACTAAAGTATATTGCTTTTAGTATAAATTATATTTTATGCATATTATATAGCTAACTAATTTAATTCTTGTAGAAAATATATTTTTATCCACCACACCGGGCTGAGACGATTGAGAAACAATTTTCTGCCGTTGTCGCCAAGTTGATCCGGGATGCGATCGACAACCAGAAGGCTCGACCGTTCTGAAAAAAGGATCCAAGGTTGGATCACGCCCGAGCAGTGGACTGCCATGAAGGCTAGATTCGACGCTCCTAGGTATAAGGAACGGTCGGAGAAGGCGAAGGTGGCTAGGACGATGACAGAAAAGTGGTGTGGTAGCTCGATTCCTATGATGGAACATTTTCGTTGCCTGGTACGTGTTTTACTGTAATATATTATTTTAATGAAAGTAGCAATAAAATATTTAATTTCAATGACAAACATTTTATTATAACAGGTAAAGAAGGGTGCGAACCCCAACATGGTGATCGTCTTCCTGGCTACCCATCGAAAGGACGGAAAGTTCATCGATGATCGGGCTACGCAGAGCTGTGTAAGTATTACTTTACGTGTCACTAACTTTATTATAACTTAAGAAATATGCAAATATATCCATAGACGTGGAACAACTAGGTTGGTAGTAAATATTATGCTTATCGAGATGCTTACTTTCCTAGGATGAGTATCTTAGGCTAGAGCGTGAGATTACTAGTGCATCTGCGGAGGAAGGGGCTGGTACTTCCGTGCAGCCTCCTCTGGCTCGGATGATGGACGAGCTCTGGATGACCGCCGTTGGTGGTCTTCAGAGGGGTACGTACTACGGTACGGGATCCTACGACGCCTTCCAGACCCTCCTCTGCTAGTGTGCATTCCCCACATCCTTTAGAGGAGTCGGTCCGAGTAGGGGAACTCTGTCTCCAGCTTACTGAGCTGCGTGGCGAGCTGTTGTGGAGGATGGAGCAGCCCCAGTTTCAGCCGCAGACGGACGATGCAGCCCTCACCGCACGATTTGATATGCTCGAGTGCACCATTAGGGAGACGGACGAGAGGACGGATTGTGCCGTTCAGGCGGTACAGGGGACGTAGACGGCCATTGGCGAGCAGGTTTCGAGGCTGGTGGCTGTTATGGCGTCCACCAACTCCAGACTGCTGGCCATGGAACGGACACTTCCTGGTCATGCTTCGGCATCCACACCGATTGTAGCTTTTCCACTGGCCCCTCTTCCTCCTACTGATGGGTCGTCACCGGTGATGCTGACCTCGGAGCAGTATAGGTTTCTGGTGTCCCAGGTGCAGGCACTGCATACTCCTCCTCCTCCTCCTCATCCTGACCAGGCCTAGTCCTTTATTGGACTTGTTTTCATTTGTTGTGTTGGTGACCCATTATTGGGTCTTTATGTAGATTTATGTATTTATTTTATCCCGGGTATGACTATTTGTGTTATGTTATGTTGAATATTATCGGACACACTTTTTATAGTCGTTTGGTAGTGGATTTGTACCCACCCGGCTATTTCTTATCTTTCTGACCGTTCGATTCTATTTATTTGATTATTGGTAGTGCATTATTATTTGTCTCTATATTGGTTTACCGCTATTGAGTGTTCCACCGAAGGGGTCGGCGAACCAGGGAATTCTACGGAGGGTTGCTCCGGGTCTATTATTTGCAAACTGAAACTCTAAATACAGGTACAATATTTTTAATGTAACTATTATTTATGTGAAATGCATATTGCCTGCTATTTTTTTACAATTTTTTTTTGAATTAGTGATGTTCAGCGACGTTCAGCGACGCATGCTTACGTCGCTAGAACGTCGCAAACATGAGAACCAAACGTCGCTAATCGTCGCAGAACGTCGCAGATGCGTTGACGTGGCAAACTGTACAGGTCAGCTAATCTAGTATATGGACGTCGGTATTCAAGTATCGTAACGTCGCCAAACGTCGCTAAAATGATGACGTAGCAACCAAAAAATTCTCAGATATGGAGTCGGACAACGTCGCTAATCACTAATTTAACGTCGCTAAAATCTGAACGGACAGCGACAATCAGTAACGAAAGATTACGTCGCTAATTAGCAACGTTGTTGTCGGTAAAAGTCGCTATTACTAGCGACGTAGTGCGTCGCCGATCTACGTGGCTTTGGCGACGAAACGTTTTCCCTAATAGCGACCATGAATAATGCGACATGCCCGAAACGTCGCTAAATACGTCGCTGTTTTCAGTCAGCGACATTTTGTGGCTGTTTAGCAACGTCGTTTGGCGTCGCTAATATGAAATATTTTGGTAGTGTCTCTATAAGAGAGGAAGAGGTCTGTCACGCCCCAGAACCAGAATACTGGAGAGCGGAAGAATGACTCAGCCAGCTACGTATTACGGGTAGATGAATACCGTATAATACGATCAATGCCTATGGTCACTTTACTTCTATTGTCTCAATCATTCAAACAAGAAACAGAGATAGAGAACATGTGAGATAAAGCAGTAAGGCGTCCAAACGCCTAGTCAAAATGTTCTTGAGATCTGGCTTTACAAAACATAGCCAGATGGTATAATAACATATACACAATTGTTATCAGCTGCAGTCTGACTTTAGTTACAATTATGTAAAAGTAAGTGCAAGACAATCCGACTAACATGTCGGTGCCAAACGACAAAGTATAAAGTAGATAACAAAACGGGCGGGGAGGTAAGAAACCCACTCGAGTCCTCCTGCGATCATCCTTCTAGTGTTGACCATCTTGGAGGTAGAAGTAAGCTGGATCCTCGGGAACCGGCTCTAAATCTGGCCATGCAAAACCAGAGAGGTTAGACCTCTAATAGCAAGTACCGTAAGGGAGCACGATATGAGGAATGAAGCCAGTAATAAGAGAATATGATAATAGATCTCTGCTATCTACTAGGACTCACACAACATCACGACACTTCGAACCAACCTCCCAACCAAACAAGGACAGAAGTTGGTCCGTCATGTCCTGACATTCTGATCATCTCAGTTAAGTAACAGAGTAGGTACAGTACACAAACAAATCAATTTAAACGGCCATTCAACTACTACGGCTTGCTACTGTAAGTCCTAAGTTACCTTGGTTTTATGCAATGAGGATTTCCTCAGTTCTGACTATGAGCAAGCAAGGCTAGTTTACCCAGTCAATCAATTGTGCCAATCATGAATTAGACGAGTCCCAGCGGGACGTCCGTCATTAATATACAATATTCAATAGATAATATAACCAGATACCGCTCCCTGCCCGTGTGGCAGATTAGCAGTATCTGTGGGGACCAACCGGCCTGTCGGGCACTACTAGTCCCAAGAGGGTTGCAATGTAAGAACTCGGGAATCCGTTCTCTCCATGCAATTATTATTTTATTTAACTTAATAGTCTCTATGTTGAGGGAAGTACCATGCCGTGGATCATGGTCATTCAGAATGAGTACTTTCATACGGGGTACGATATGCGCAACTCTACAATGATACCAGTGCGGTCAGGTTGTAGGTCTTACATAGCATAATGCAACAATTAAAATTAACCACGGAGTAATCATGCCTTGACCATAAAGTACACATGCTTCTTTGGTAAGGTAAATAACAAATGAATTGAATTGAAGCCTGCATGTGCCTGTATGCCAATATTCGGGATTAGCCAGTCGATTTCAATAGTTCATAGTTCATATGAACGTGTCTCATTCATTCAATTCAATAAGACGACTAGCCAGTCTCCTAGTTCCAACTAGGAACGCATGATTAATTATTAGTCAAGGTCACAATCATTATCAATGGTGACAAGGCATAAAAGTCAACTAGTATTCAGTAGGGTCGAGTCTACAACCCTCAGGGTTTAATTCCAGTCAATCGGGGTATCTATAACTCAATTCACGACATATGGTACATCCCACGTAACAATCTATATTTAACAGAAATATCAACATACGCTCATGTCAGCCTACGCTCAAGTCAGCATACGCTCAAGTCAGGCTACGCTTAGGTCAGGCTACGCTCAAGTCAAGCTAGCGTATGTACTCCATACGCTTCCTCTTCAAGGCAGCGTATGTACTCCATACGACTCCTTACTATCCAAGCCAGCGTACGCAAGTCATACGCTTCCAAAAAGGCAGCGTATGAACTCCATACGACTCCTTACCATTCAAGCCAGCGTACGCAAGTCATACGCTTCCAAAAGACAGCGTATGAACTCCATACGACTCATTGTCACCCAAGTGAGCGTATGCAAGACATACGCTCCCAAAAGGCAGCGTATGGATCAAATTGTGCTGTGCTAAAGAGCGCGCACAGCTCAGTAGCGTAAGCTAAAAAGCTAGCGCATACTGCTCACTGTCTTCTCCAAAATAGCAAGAACTCCATGGTTTGAACCCAAAGCTTCAAAGTTCATAACTTGGTCAAAATAAGTCCAAATCCAACTTTTCAAAGGTCAAAATTGGGTAGAATAAAATTCTCTACAACATGGAACCATCAAAACTTGAAAACAAAGAAGTTTGGTAGATCAAAACCACCAAAATCCGAGAACAACTAATTTCTAGATCTACTAAAAATAAAACTTCAAAACGAAAAATGCCAAGTTCTAAACTCTCTTAGAATCACAAGGGAAAGAGAATGGAACCATAAAAATGGGTCCTCATGAAGAAGTAAGATGTACTTGCCTATGGGTTTGGTAGGTGGAGAGAGTAATGAGAAAGAAGAAGAGTAATGGTAAAGGAGAGTAATGAAGAGAGAGAAAGAGTTTGGGGGCTTTAAATGGAAGGGGTGGTGGTAGGTGGGTTCGGTTCATGATGAACCACCATAACCCGAAAATAAACCAACCTAGGCCAAACCTAAAGTAAGCTAAAGCAGAGAATAAAAGCAGAAAGTAAAATACAGGAAATTAATTAACATAAATTTAGAGATTTAACTACTAAACAATACATGATAAATATTAAATAAATACATTTAAGCAGTACATGTTTTAAAAATACGTATACTGGGAACGGGGAGTGACATCTCTACCCTCCTTAGTAAAATTTCGTCCTCGAAATTTCAAATCCAAGCAGGATAGGAATATCAAGGCCAAACTAGTACAAGCAATTTAAGCAAGCAATCATTTTACAATGTCTATAGCAATGTAACATATCTATATTCAACAATCTACGATATCAAGTAATTTCTACTCATAGGGCGACTAGCATGCGGAGTTAAGACAATCAAGGTACACGGGAAGAAATATACCTTGTGAGTCAAACAGATGTGGATACCGTGATCGGATATCATCCTCACGTTCCCACGTTGACTCTCCCAAAGAGTGATGACCCCAAGCAACCCGGACAAGACTAATTGTTCGGTTCTTGAGTATCTTCTCTCTCCGGTCCAAGATGGATACAGGCTGCTCCTCGTAAGACAAGTTGGTACCAACAACCAACTCAGAATGATCAAGGATATGGCTGGGGTCCGATACATACCTTCGCAATTGAGATACATGAAACACGTCATGCACCTCTCATAACGAAGGTGGAAGGGACAAACGATAAGCAACATCGCCTACCCTATCAAGGATAACGAATGGTCCTACGTATCGCAGACTCAACTTCCCACGAACGCCAAATCTAATGACCCCACGGGTAGGTGAGATCCGTAGGAATACGTGGTCCCCAACAGAAAACTTTAGCGGCCTACGATGCTGGTCCGCCCATTGACGATATCGTTCCTGCGCAACTCGAAGTCGCTCTCTAATTCCTTTAACCAATTCAACTGTCTGGACAATCATTTCTGGGCCCAGCATCTTCCTCTCCCCGATATCATCCCATGCTAGTGGCGACCTACACTTCTTACCATACAGTGCTTCAAATGGTGCCATCTGGATACTGGCTTGATAACTGTTATTGTATGAAAACTCAACTAAGTGCAGGTGGCTTTCCCAAGATCCTCCAAAATCTAGGGTGCAAGCTCGCAAACATATCTTCTAAAGTCTGAATTGTCCTTTCTGATTTCCCGTCCGTCTGTGGATGGTAGGCCGTGCTAAATCTTAACTTGGTGCCCTAGACTATGATGCAAGCTCTTCCAGAAATGTGATGTGAAACGGGTATCTCTGTCTGACACAATACTGACAGGGACTCCATGCTGCCTGACTATCTGTTGCATGTACAACTCCGCCAACTTTTCTGTAGATTGCCCTACTCTGAAAGGAAGAAAGTGTGCTACCTTTGTAAGCCGATCTACTATCACCCAAATAGCATCTTTACCACTTGGTGATCTCGGTAAATCGGTCACAAAGTCCATTGTGATGTGTTCCCACTTCCATTTCGGGATATAAACGGTTGTAATAATCCAGCTGGCCTCTGCTGTTCTGCCTTTACCTGCTGACATATCAAGCAACGGGAAACAAACCTAGCTATCTCCCTCTTCATCCCGTTCCACCAGAAGTGCTGCTTGATATCTTGGTACATCTTGGTCCCTCCAGGATGTATAGAATACTGGGAACTGTGAGCTTCTGTCATAACTTCTTGTCTGATATCTCCACTAGGTACACATAGACGTGATCCAAACCTAAGCGTACCATCTTCGTGAATTTGCATCTCTTTTCTGAGCCCTGACTCACATTCTGCCCTAAGCTTCTGAATCCTTGGGTCCTGTGCCTGGGCCACCTTGATCCTGCCTACCAAGTCGGATTGAACTTGTAGACTCGCCAGAATTCCTATATCATTAGGAAGTATAACTTCGATGCCCATCTCCTGAAGGTCTTCTAAGATGTGCTTCTGCGTTGTCAACATAAATGCGCCGCCTCTTCTGCTAAGAGCGTCTGCTACCACATTAGCCTTACCTGGATGATACTGAAGCTCCACGTCATAATCCTTGATCAGCTCTAACCATCTTCTCTGCCTCATGTTTAGCTCCTTCTGAGTAAAGATGTACTTCAGACTTTTGTGGTCTGTGTACATGTCTACTCGGTCACCATATAAGTAATGCCTCCATAGCTTCAAAGCAAAAACTACTGCCGCCAACTCTAAATCATGAGTTAGGTAATTCTTTTCGTGGTCCCGAAGCTGCCTAGATGCATATGCTATCACCTTCCCATGTTGCATAAGGACACATCCAAGTCCTTTACCTGACACATCACAATATACGGTAAAACCTCCGGGTCCAACTGGCAATGTAAGAATAGGCGCTGATATCAACTTCTGCTTCAAATTCTCAAACGATGACTGGCATTCTGTCGACCAGACGAATGGTACATCCTTTCGTGTCAAGCGAGTCATAGGTGCTGAAAGTCTTACAAAATCTGATACAAACCTTCTGTAATATCCTGCCAATCCCAAGAAACTCCGTACATCAGCTACGGTCTTGGGTACTGGCCAACTCTCTACTGCTTCTACCTTCTTGGGATCTACTGCTACTCCCGCTCCTGATATGATGTGACCCAAAAATGAAATATGATCCGTCCAGAACTCACACTTGCTGAGCTTGGCATACAACTGGTTCTCTCTCAGAACCTGCAACACTTTTCTGAGGTGGTCTTCATGCTCCTCTTCACTAGCAGAGTACACAAGAATGTCGTCGAGAAACACCACGACAAACTGATCTAAATATGGCATAAAGATGCGGTTCATCAAATCCATGAATATAGCTGGAGCATTGGTCAAACCAAACGGTATTACTAAGAATTCATAATGTCCTATACTTCGACCTGAATGCTGTCTTGGGAATGTCTTCCTTTCGAACCCTCACTTGATGGTACCCTGAACGAAGATCTATCTTGGAGAAAACTCTAGACCTGCTCAACTGATCAAACAAGTCGTCGATCCTTGGTAGTGGGTACTTGTTCTTTACTGTTGCCACGTTAAGCTTCCTGTAATCGATACACAATCTGGATGACCCATCCTTCTTCCCGACAAGTACCACTGGTGCTTTCCATGGTGATATGCTAGCTTGGATAAACTTCTTCTCCTTCAATTCCTCTATATGCTGATACACCTTGGCCTGCTCCGAATCCGCCATTCTGTAAACCAGATCTGATATTGGTTTAGTTCCAGGTGCCAATTCTATGCTGAACTCAATATCTCTAACCGGTGGTAGACCTGGAAGTTCTTCGAAAAATACGTCTAGAAATTCTTCAACTACCTTCGGAACTTGAACTTCTTCCATTGCTGTTATTACTCCCTGCTCTTGCTGAGTTGCCTCCGATCTGACTAAGGTGAATCTCTTCATGCCTGGAATATCAAAAGATACACTCCCACTACGACAATCTATTGTTGCATGACTGTCTTTCAGCCAGTCCATGCCTAAGATAACGTCGAAATTTCCAACAGGAAATTCTATCAACTGGGCGGGTAAGGAATGCCCGCAAACTACAATACTACACTGCTAGAATAACTCTACTAACTCCTATGAGCCCATTGTCAGTGAGTATACTCAACCTCCCTGGCAATGTCTCGAACTCCATTCCTAGCCGTATCGTAAATTGTGCAGATATAAATGAGTGTGATGCTCCTGAATCAAACAATGCTACTGCAGGATATGAGGCGACGAGAATGTTACCTGCCACAATATCTCCCGATGCTAATGCCTCCTCCAAGGACAGTGTGAATGCCTGCCCTCGACCTCCTTGCTGGTTCCTATGCTGTGGCCTAGCCTGGTGCTGCTGCTGGCCCCTTCCTTGATGATGCTGGGGTGGTCTATGCTGGTGTTGCTGCATCGGCGGTCCCTGATGCCGAAACATCTGAGCCTGCGGCATTAACCGACGCTGGGCCAATGGTCTCACTGTCACTGCTGGTCCTCGATACTGCCCTGCCCCTAGTGCTGGCAGAGCAGGAAACTGTTGCCCTGGTCCTCCTGACCTCGAATTTATGGGACATGTGGTAATCCGATGGTCTGGATTTCCACATATCAAATACAGTCCGTTCAATGCCCGACACACATCTCTAGTGTGCCTCATCTTCCTGCAATAAGTACAGCCTGCTGGGGGTTGTTGGTTCTTCTTCTGTTGCTGCTGCTGCCTGGGTGGTGGTGCTGGCCCTCGCATTGCCACATCGTGAATATGAATGCCAAGGGATGGTGCTGTTGTTCGGGGCGCTGCTCTCCCCTCCTCCTTCAATCTGACTGTGAGATCTCTTCTGACCTCCAGTCCTAACTGTGATCCTCTGAATGGTGATCTCATGCCTTCGGTTTGCCGTCAATATCTCATCAAAAGTCTGGTAATTGTGTCCCTCTATCAATTGCAAGAGCTCAAGATGAAACCCTTGCTGAAACCTCAGTAGCCCTCTGGCGCTCCGTCGCTACCATCTCTGGGGCAAACCTACTTAATCTGCAGAACTCCGCTGCATAAGCATCTACCGTCTTGCCGGCCTGCTTGAGGTTGATAAATTTCTGTTGCAGCTCAAACTGCGCCACAACTCCATAGTACTTTGTCTTGAATCTTGCTGTGAAATCGTCCCAAGCAACGGGACGTCTGATACCTACTTCCTCTGATTCCCACCAATCACTGTGCGAGATCCTGAAGTAACAACTTCACCTGATCCACACGTTCTTCTGCCGGCACCTTAGCGGCTGTCAAAATAGCCTCAATATCCTTAAGCTATGCATCTGCTGAGATGGCATCCTCCGTTCCTTCAAAACGGCGAGGGTTGAACTTGCAAAATCTGGTTGATGCTCCAGAATCTGGCCTCGCCCCTCTTTCTAATGCCGTCTGCAACCTTTGGTTGAGTAGTACGTTCTGCTCTTACAACTGAGCGTGCATGCGCTGCTGGGCTAACATCTGGTGTTGCTGAGTGGCCATTATCCCTCTCATGATCTCCAGAAGAGCTGGTGTATCCACTTCCACAGGGGTAGGTGGAACTGTTGGTGGTGGTGGAACATCCGGATACTGCGGTCCAGCTGCTGCTTCCACTATAACTTCTTCTTGGGTAGCCTCTTGAGTTAGTACCGACTCTTTTTGCTGACCAACATGGTCAGATTGTCCAGTGTTGCTGTCCATGTTGTTGCTGTCCAGCTCTAACAGGTGCAGACGAAGTGCCCCTAAGAAAAGGGACAAGAGAACAATCAAACGACTAGACATGAAGGATCAATAAAGTCAAGGGATACTGGAATGTCAAGCTAGAGTTGAGAATTGACGAATTATGAGATCAAGGGGAAACATGTGTGATTGAGACATCCTATTAAATACCCCACAAGTCTGAAATCAGACCTGCATGGGCCACCACTAAAACCTTGTCACGCCCCAGAACCAGAATACTGGAGAGCGGGGGAATGACTCAGCCAACTATGTATTACGGGTAGATGAATACCGTATAATACGATCAATGCTGTCTACAAGACGAGGGGGGTGCATACTACATGAAAGTCTCCCTATGGTCACTTTACTTCTATTGTCTCAATCATTCAAACAAGAAACAGAGATAGAGAACATGTGAGATAAAGCAGTAAGGCGTCCCAAATGCTTAGTCAAAATGTTCTTGAGATCTGGCTTTACAAAACATAGCCAGATGGTATAATAACATATACACAATTGTTATCAGCTGCAGTCTGACTTTAGTTACAATTATGTAAAAGTAAGTACAAGACAATCCGACTAACATGTCGGTGCCAAACGGCAAAGTATAAAGTAGATAACAAAATGGGCGGGGAAGGTAAGAAACCCACTCGAGTCCTCCTGCGATCATCCTTCTAGTAGTTGACCATCTTGGAGGTAGAAGTAAGCTGGATCCTCGGGAACCGGCTCTAAATCTGGCTATGCAAAACCAGAGAGGTTAGACCTCTAATAGCAAGTACCGCAAGGGAGCACGATATGAGGAATGAAGCCAGTAATAAGAGAATATGATAATAGATCTCTGCTATCTACTAGGACTCACACAACATCACGACACTTCGAACCAATCTCCCAACCAAACAAGGACAGAAGTTGGCCCGTCATGTCCTGACATTCTGATCATCTCAGTTAAGTAACAGAGTAGGTACAGTACACAAACAAATCAATTTAAACGGCCATTCAACTACTATGGCTTGCTACTGTAAGTCCCAAGTTACCTTGGTTTTATGCAATGAGGATTTCCTCAGTTCTGACTATGAGCAAGCAAGGCTAGTTTACCCAGTCAATCAATTGCGCCAATCATGAATTAGACGAGTCCTAGCGGGACGCCCGTCATTAATATACAATATTCAATAGATAATATAACCAGATACCGCTCCCTGCCCGTGTGGCAGATTAGCAGTATCTGTGGGGACCAACCGGCCTGTCGGGCACTACTAGTCCCAAGAGGGCTGCCATGTAAGAACTCGAAAATCCGTTCTCTCCATGCAATTATTATTTTATTTAACTTAATAGTCTCTATGTTGAGGGAAGTACCATACCGTGGATCATGGTCATTCAGAATGAGTACTTTCGTACGGGGTACGATATGCGCAACTCTACAATGATACCAGTGCGGTCAGGTTGTAGGTCTTACATAGCGTAATGCAACAATCAAAACTGACCACGAAGTAATCATGCCTTGACCATAAAGTACACATGCTTCTTTGGTAAGGTAAATAACAAATGAATTGAATTGAAGCCTGCATGTGCCTGTATGCCAATATTCGGGATTAGCCAGTCGATTTCAATAGTTCATAGTTCATATGAACTGTCTTATTCATTCAATTCAATAAGACGATTAGCCAGTCTCCTAGTTACAACTAGGAACGCATGATTAATTATTAGTCAAGGTCACAATCATTATCAATGGTGACAAGGCATGAAAGTCAACTAGTATTCAGTGGGGTCGAGTCTACAACTCTCAGGATTTAATTCCAGTCAATCGGGGTATCTATAACTCAATTCACGACACATGGTACATTTCACGTAACAATCTATATTTAACAGAAGATCCAGGGTAAGCAGGCTACGCTCATGTCAGCCTACGCTCAAGTCAGCCTACGCTCAAGTCAGGCTACGCTTAGGTCAGGCTACGCTCAAGTCAAGCTAGCGTATGTACTCAATACGCTTCCTCTTCAAGGCAGCGTATGTACTCCATACGACTCCTTACTATCTAAGCCAGCGTACGCAAGTCATACGCTTCCAAAAAGGCAGCGTATGAACTCCATACGACTCCTTACCATTCAAGCCAGCGTACGCAAGTCATACGCTTCCAAAAGACAGCGTATGAACTCCATACGACTCCTTGTCACCCAAGTGAGCGTATGCAAGACATACGCTCCCAAAAGGCAGCGTATGGATCAAACTGTGCTGTGCTAAAGAGCGCGCACAGCTCAGTGGCGTAAGCTAAAAAGCTAGCGCACACTGCTCACTGTCTTCTCCAAAACAGCAAGAACTCCATGGTTTGAACCCAAAGCTTCAAAGTTCATCACTTGGTCAAAATAAGTCCAAATCCAACTTTTCAAAGGTCAAAATTGGGTAGAATAAAATTCTCTACAACATGGAACCATCAAAACTTGAAAACAAAGAAGTTTGGTAGATCAAAACTACCAAAATTCCGAGAACAACTAATTTCTAGATCTACTAAAAATAAAACTTCAAAACGAAAAATGCCAAGTTCTAAACTCTCTTAGAATCACAAGGGGAAGAGAATGGAACCATAAAAATGGGTCCTCATGAAGAAGCAAGATGTACTTGCCTATGGGTTTGGTAGGTGGAGAGAGTAATGAGAAAGAAGAAGAGTAATGGTAAAGGAGAGTAATGAAGAGAGAGAAAGAGTTTGGGGGCTTTAAATGGAAGGGGTGGTGGTAGGTGGGTTCGGTTCATGATGAACCACCATAACCCAAAAATAAACCAACCTAGGCCAATCCTAAAGTAAGCTAAAGCAGAGAATAAAAGCAGAAAGTAAAATACAGGAAATTAATTAACATGATTTTAAAGAGATTTAACTACGAAACAATACATGATAAATATTAAATAAATATATTTAAGCATGTACATGTATTAAAAATACGTATACTGGGAACGGAAGTGACAAGGTCCCATGTTGGGTGCGGAGCAACCGGTTGTTCCAACGGCACCCCCGCCTCTAGCTCCTCTTGTACCGTCCCTCCCTCCGCCGCCTCCGCTCCATCCTTGTCCACGCCATCTGTAACGCCCCAGAACCAGAATACTGGAGAGCGGGGGCATACATAGCCAGCTACGTATAATGAAATAGAGTCCACCTCACTATACGGTCACGGCTGTCTAGATATATGAGGGTTTAACTACAAGCCATCCGTCTCTTACGGTCATGAACAAGCCTATTGTCTCAATCCCAAGCAAGTAATAACCGTCACAAGATGTTAGAGCATCAATTTGGATGATCATGAAGCTAGTCATTACAAAATGTGAAGACTAGCAAGAGTTTTAGCAGAACCAGAATACTGGAGAGCGGGGGCATACATAGCCAGCTACGTATAATAAAATGGAGTCCACCTCACTATACGGTCACGGCTGTCTAGATATATGAGGGTTTAATTACAAGCCATCAGTCTCTTAGGGTCATGAACAAGCCTATTGTCTCAATCCCAAGCAAGTAATAACCGTCACAAGATGTTAGAGCATCAAATATACAATAGTAAGGTGTCCCAAACATTATATATTTGGATGATCATGATGCTAGTCATTATAAAATATGAAGACTAGCAAGAGTTTGAGTCATACATGACCCTAGGATTTGTCAATCATATTACAGCCCGTAGGCAGACAGTAAATAAAGTACAATCGAGCTAACACGTGCTCGTCGGCTAAACGCCTCAAAAGAATATTTTTACAATAGAGCGGGGGAGCCAAAGTAAATCCACTCGTTGCCAGGATTCCGTCTAGTGGTCACCATCTGGCTGGAAAGTCGGTAGAACCTCTGGAGCTGCTCCAGTATCTGGCCATACAAAACTAGCTGGGTCAGATCCCAGAAAAAGCAAGTGCCACAAAAGAGGCTTCACTTAGGAACTAAAACCAACAATTAGCACAAGAGTATAATTACATAATAAAATACAGTAATTAAGGAAAAGCATGACAGGTGATATACGATGAGATAACTATGGGACTATACAGATAACCAGGTTACAACCCGTAAACCAAACAAGGACCGGGGTTGTAACCCTTCGTCTGAACAGAACTTGGTTTTTCCCATCATTTATCGACAAGATAAAATAAGAAATCAGGACATGTAATAATCTTATACATGATCAAGACAAGACTAGACTGATTGAACTCCATCCAATATTTTACGGCCAAGCAAGGAGTACGGCTTGATACTTTAACTAATTAGGGTTATCACATGCCTATTTACTAGCAAGATGTAGTGAGATTATTCCGCAGCCACAAGCCCTGCAGACCATCCAGGTTATCCAGGTCGAATATTAGTACAATAAGGGTGCAACACATGACAGTGTGCTGGAAATGCGTCCTACTTGTCGGCAGGCTACAGATCCCAAGTGGGGCGCCCAGATAACAGAATTGCCTGTAGCTAGGAAAATCTCTTTATGACTACTGGATTATTCTAGTAATTAGCCTTAGTCGATTTAGTAGGTACCCCTGACCGTGGTACTCAGGGGTCCCTGTCCTAAATATGATGCAAGACAAGACGGGTTTATTTGTACAAGCACAATCTTCCACGGTGTCCAGGTTATTCAATCTTGTTATGTCAAGCTAGCCGTCGCAACAGCATATCGAGATATATCATGTCAGGTTTATCATGTCAAGTTATCTTGTCAGGAGTGCACCACGGCGGGCCACTATCACGAATTATCACGTCAAGTTTATTTGTCAGGAGTGCACCACGGTGGGTCACTATCATGTCATGTCATTTGTCAAAAGTGCACCACAACGGATCACCATCGTGTCAGGGAACAATTAATATTAATGGCACAAGCATACAAGTGATAATTAAATATTAGCAGGAGCAAGGGCCGTGGGGGGGGGACTCATGCGGCTCAGGAAAATTACCGTATGAAATTGCCATGCAACAGTGCATATGCGGCCAAGTAAGTGGCCATGTAAAATAAAGCAAATTGCTTACGTGCACTAATATTTAATGGCCAAAGCAATTAATGGGAGGGAAGGAAGAAAAAGGCATATACGGCTCAATGTGGATGGCCATATGCGGCTCAATGTGAACAGTAGCTATGCGGCCGAAATATTAATTAAATGGCCATAAGCAGTTAGCAAGTTAACTATAGGCCATGCAGCCATAATATAAATTAATGGCCAATGGCCATGCGGCCAAGCTATTCCAATGCGGCCATGCATATTCTCATGCGGCCACGAATATTATGCAAGTAAGCAAAGCTTGCCAAAAGGCCATGAATATTATAATGGCTCATGCGGCCATGCCTATTATGCAAGCAAGCAAAAGCTTGCCAAAAAGGCCATGCGGCCAAGATATTTCCTTATGCGACTATGTAGAATACTTAATGCATTAAATACAAAGACTAATGCCTTAAATACTAAATGCGGCCACTTAGGAATAGCCATATGCGGCTCGTTATGCTTATGCAGTAAATACAAAGCTAATGCTATGCGGCCAAGTTGCAAGCAAAATGCTTAATGCGGCCAAGTTGCAAGCAAAAGGCTAACACATGCATTAAATAATGCATCTAACAAATGTATTAAACTACTGCATGCAAGAACACCATCTAACAAATGCATTAAATAATGCATCTAACAATTGCATTAAACTACTGTACGTTAATTAGCATGCAAGAATAGCATGCAAAAAAAGCTTGCTAACAAATGCATTAAATATGCATGCATGAACACATGCATTAAATAATTTAGCATGCAAGAAATTTGCCAGGCCATGCGGCCAAGATTTTTATGGCCATGCGGCCAACTTTTTCCTCCCATGCAAAGTAATATTAAAAGCAAGGTAATATTAAAAGCAAGGCATGCGGCTCACTAATATTCATGTGGCTACAAGGATTGGTCATGCAAATTGCCAGCATAAAAGTGCATATGCGGCTCACTAATATTCAAATAGCATGCGGCCATAACATTGCCAAGGCAATTAAATATTGCCTTAAAAAGGCCATATAATTATTTAATACTAATGGCAATTATTTCATGCAAGCAATTAATGCATACATACAAGCAATTAATGCTTGCAAGGCAATGCGGCCAAGAATGGCTAAGGCCATATGCGGCCAGAAATAACAAATGGCCATGCGGTCAAGAATGGCCTATGCGGCCCAGGCAAGTTGCATGCAAATGCATGCAAGCTTGCAAGCAACTAAAATAAAAGGGCCATGCAATAAATAATACTCATGCGGCCAGAAGCTAAAAATGCTTATGCGGCCAGAAGCTAAAAATGCTCATGCGACCAGAAGTGAAATTAATGGCTCCCACAGAGAACATGTCTATGGAAAATACCATGACCTCCATGCTCCTCCAAACAACATTAGAAATCCAAATCCAAACTCCCGTAGGTCAAATTTGGACAAAATAGAATTCTCTACATCATGGAACCATCAACTAGCAAAAATATGCAAATTTGATAGATCAAAACTCCTAAAAACCGAAAATACCACAAGGCTAGATTTACAAGAATTTAACCATGGAATTGAAAAATACTAAGTACTAAAGTGGGTTAGAAACACATGAGTAAGACAATGGAACAATAAAAATGGAGTTCTTCCATGAAGCAAGATGCACTTGCCTAAGTTCTCCCTCTCTTTCTGGTTGGTGGAGAAGTTATGGTGAAGAAGAAGAAGAAGTAATAAAAAAGAATTAATGAGAAGAGAGAGAGGAGTGGGAGTTAATAAATGGTGATGGTGGTGGTAGGTAGGTGAGTTGGTTCTCCAACAAAATCGAACCAAGCCAACAAGCCGAACCGAACCAAAATAAACCCATCAATGAAATGCCAAAATAAATCAAGCAGGAAGACATGCAATACGGGTCAAAATACGAACACGTATTCCAAATTCGTAATACGAGATATGGGTATTACAACTCTACCCACCTTAAAAGAATTCCGTCCTCGAAATTTAATCAAGAGGCTAGAGATGCAAGGACAAGCTATACTAATCAATCAATCAATCATGCAAGCAAGGAATTTGAAGGCATGAGGAAGAGGGAAGACATCCTGCTAGGAACCTCTCTGCCGGTTCTGAATCTGAGCTTGGACCAGGGCATACTGTTGGGGTCTCTGCTGCTGGAAGACTTGGGTCTGAGACGACAATGGCCTCGAAGGCTGGTACTGCTGCTACTGCTGTACTGGTGTTGGTCCCCTTACCGAAGGACTAGTCTGGGCCGATAATGAACTGGTCCTATTCGGACAGGACCCTATCTTGTGGTCCGGTGCTCCACAAGCCAAACATAATCCATGTGCTCTGCGACACTCCGAAATAACGTGTCCTGGCTTTCTACAATGAGTGTAGTCCATTGCGAAAGACTGCTTCTGCTTCTATTGCCGAGGGAACATAACCGACGTCACTGAGGCCGCCTGTCTCGGAGTTCCAATTGTTAAAGTCCTGACTGCCGGGGCTGGTGCTGTCGACTGGGTCATCTAGCCGTGAGATCGCTTCCGACCTTCGGTCCTGTCTACGATCCTGTAGGAGGTATACTCGTGCCTCCGGGCTGCTCTCAACACTGCATCAAAAGTCTGATGCTCAAACTGCTCTACCGCCAGCAAAATCTCTAAGTGGAGTCCCTGCTGAAACCGCTGGACTCTATTGAACTCGGTCGCCACCAAGGTGGGAGCAAACCGACTAAGCCTGGAAAACTCGACCGCATACCCATCGACCGTCCTTTCCATCTGTTTCAAATTGGTAAACTTGGTCTGTAGATCGTACCGAGCCACCGTATCGAAGTACTTAGTCCGGAATCTCTCACGGAATGCTGTCCAAGCAATAGGCGCCACTAGTCCTATGGCCTGCGTTGCCCACCAGCTGCGAACAAGATCCAGTAACTGCTGGCGTACCACGGCCACCTTCTCGTCTTTCGGGGTCTTCGTTGCCTCTAATATTACCTCTATGTCCTGAAGCCACGCATCAGCAGCGATAGCATCTTTGCTGCCATCGAAGAATGGAGGGTTCAGGCGCTTGAAACTGTTCCTGCACTGTTCCCATGATGTCCACCTCTGTCCAGAGCATCTGCCACTGCCTGATGCAAGGCATCTTCTCGACGATCCTGCGATACAAGCAACTCCCTGATAAGTCCAACCAAGGCTCCATCATCCTGTCTTGCGGGCTGGGTTGGCTGCATCGGGGGTTCTGGATCTCCGGAAGGCTGCTCCTGAGTGCTGGGCCTGATCTTTTGGTTGCTGTTGGTCCATGGGAGGCGCTTCGCCTTGCTGATCGGCAAGTCCAGGTGTCACGACCCGCACCCTTATAAGGGGCACGAGCACGTGGGTACGTCCGGCCTACGCCGCAGTATCGACGGTAGAACGCTATATATAACGCCTGTAAATACTACGACTAACAATATAAAGGTACCTGTACAGTATATACTCTCCGAATAGAGGTGACATATCAATACAGTCTCAATCACAGAATAAAACTAAGGTAGATAGCTCAGAAAGAGAACATATGATAGATGAAATAGTAAATAAGTCCAGTGTCCAATACAAGCCCAGATATATACAACATCACAGGGTCTCAAAATATAACATAGAAGCTACAGTCTGATAAAGCTAGCAGGATCGCAGTCCAGTCAAACCTAGCTAATCTACACTACTCTGGAAGAACGAAATCTAGTGGCTGTACTATAAGGCCACGGTCCTGGACTACTCCATCTAACTCGAGCCCATAATAGGTCGAGCAGTCCGCCTCAGAATCATCTGTAATATATCATAACGGTATCCTGTCAGGAAAATGAGCAAGTACAAGCACTAACAGTAGTTCCATGTGAATTGACAAATTCTATAAGAGACAGTATAATGAACTACAAGACAAAGATATATGAAGACTTGGGAACCGTTCGGAAGCTGAGTTACAACCCTTAAACCAAACAAGAACGGGGTTGTAACTCTTCTCCCGAGCAGAACTTAGTCTTCAATCAAGGTACAATGTAAAGGCATGTAGAGCATGTGAGTAACTGTATATCAGGCATGGAAAGGAAATACTGAATGTAGTACAGAACATGATATATGATAAGATAAGTAAATATAAAATGTGCCTTGAATTATTAGAGCGATATGTGATCGGCTTGGGATAAGTGACAGGACAGGCTATCCACTTGGCCCGGCAATCCGCGGTGACCTCAACGGAAAGTCATGCCGGCTAACCTGGATAACGAGCACAAGGCAAGGGATCTCGCTATACCCTTCGTGAGGGAAGAGTGGCACGAGCACAAAAATAGTGACAGGGCAGCTTGGATCACATAGCCCCTAATAATTCCCTATCCCCGAATAGTACAATGGATCAGAACATGACACGTCATGGCACGTGATTCCGTAAGAGGGTAGCAAATCTCCTTAGAAATTGGTGTCTATACAAGTACAGGGAACAAGACTGGGAGTGTACTAATATACCTAGAAATCTAGGAACAACATCTCATGTCGTGATCCAACGTGTACTAGTCCGTGAACTATCGTGACTGAGAATCAAGTAAGACACTATGACTGAATCGGATATAGCAGATATCAAGACAATAAAAACTATCAGTGAATGTACTCGCCTGCTGTCATGAGCTGTAGGGTATATCAATGCTCAGAGCGGTAATCCGAAACCTAAAGATGAGATACTGTATGTTAATTTAGGTTTAAACAAGTTTAAGAATGATTCACAATGAATGATATGAAATCTAGGTCAAACTAGGTCTCACTGTGTCACACTAAGTCCTGTCAAGTCAAATCTAGGTCAAATCAAGTTATATCAAGTCAATCTAAGTCAGACCAAGTCAACTCTAGGTCAAATCAGTTATCGTAAGTCAAAATAAGTCGAAGAAAGTCAAACGGGGTCAAGAGTTGGCCTACCCACAAAATCTAATTTATATAATCTAAGTCTCATCCAATTTTGGGCACGTTCCGACACTCGGAACTCAATTTCACCCTTTCACTAAATTCGACTCACTCACAAACCCTCTCTAATTTGATTTCCTACATTCCCTTCTCCTTATTCTCCGTCCCCTTCTCCTTATTCTCCATCTTATTCTTCTTATTCTCCGTCTTTTCTTCTTATTCTCCGTCTCTTATTTCTTATTCTCCGTCTCCTTCTCCTTATTCTTCGTCTCTTATTTCTCATTCTCCGTCTTCTTCTCCTTATTCTCCGTCTCTTATTTCTCCATCTCCTTCTCCTTATTCTCCGTCTCTTATTTCTCATTCTCCGTCTTCTTCTCCTTATTCTCCGTCTCTTATTTTTCATCTCCTTCTCCTTATTCTCCGTCTCTTATTTCTCATTCTCCGTCTCCTTCTTCTTATTCTCCGTCTCTTATTTCTCCGTCTCCTTCTCCTTATTCTTCGTCTCCTTCTCCTTATTCTCCGTCTTATTCTTCTTATTCTCCGTCTCCTTCTCCTTATTCTCCGTCTCTTATTTCTTATTCTCCGTCTCCTTCTCCTTATTCTCTGCCTCTTATTTCTTATTCTCCATCTCCTTCTTATTGCCACTGCTGCTCCTAATGCCTAACTGCTGCTGCTGCTACTGGGCTTATGCTGCTGCTGCCACTTCCTACTGCTGCTGCTGCTCTACTTCCTACTGCTGCTGCTACTCTACTTCCTACTGCTGCTGCTGCTATTTCTTATTCCTTCTTCTTCTACTTCTATTCCTCTCTCCCAAACTCTCATTCTCTTCCTCTAAAATCACACACACACATCCATATATATATATATATATATATATATATATATATATATATATATATATATATATATATTTTCTCCTTATTCTCCGCCTCTTATTTCTTATTCTCCATCTTCTTCTTATTGCCACTGCTGCTCCTAATGCCTAACTGCTGCTGCTGCTACTGGGCTTATGCTGCTGCTGCCACTTCCTACTGCTGCTGCTGCTCTACTTCCTACTGCTGCTGCTACTCTACTTCCTACTGCTGCTGCTGCTGCTGCTATTTCTTATTCCTTCTTCTTCTACTTCTATTCCTCTCTCCCAAACTCTCATTCTCTTCCTCTAAAATCACACACACACACACACACACACACACACATATATATATATATATATATATATATATATATATATATATATATATATATATATATATATATATATATATATAAACTCATAAACACATTATACCATATATATATATATATATATATATATATATATATATATATATATATATATATATATATATAAAAACTCATAAACACATTATACCATCTATATATATATATATATATATATATATATATATATATATATATATATATATATATATATATATAGACACTCACACACACTCATATCTATATATATAAATACATACACACACATATCTATATATATATATATATATATATATATATATATATATATATATATATATATATATATATATATATATATATATATATATATATATATAATACATACACACACACACATATAGAAATATATATATATATACACATATATATATTTCTCTCTAAAAAGGAAAACTCCTAATAAATCTTTAAACTAGGTTTTTGGAAAACCTATAAAAGCTATGGTCATTAAGTAGAGAATGGTCTCCTCCACATTTATTGTGAAGGAATACATGCAAGAGAGGAAATTTATGGGGGTTAATGAGCATACCTAGAATTGGTTTCCTTGAGGAAGAAGAAGCTTCAAAAGAAAAGAATGAAATGAAGAGAGAGAGTTTACTTTGGAGTGAAGTAAAGGGAGGGGATTTTGCCTATACATGGCTGGCCATGGGGGGTCTTAATGGGTTTGGGTGGAGACCCATTAGGCCTCCAAATCTATTAGACTTGGTTTGGTTTAACTCCAAATTGACTAATTAAGCCTCTAAATGACTAGTTAAGCCATAAAAGTATTGGTTTATGGTTTCTAGCCTTGTTAGGATGGCATGTGGGCTAAGTCCAGCTAGTATGTGGGTCCCACTAGTGTCCAGACTACGCGGGTCTCCAATTTAAGTCCAAATTGGATAAAATTCAAACTAAATCAACCAATTCCCTAAAAATCCTATAAAATCAAATAAAATTCCCAAAAATTATAAAACTTGGAAAATAACGAAAATACCCCTAAATCAAAAACTGGGGGTGATAAATCTACCCACCTTAAAAGAATTTCGTCCTCGAAATTGAATGAGAACTAACACAGCAACATGAATAGAACAAGGAAGGAAAAGAAAGAATTTTACCTCAAAGAAAACGCTCCCGCATGTCGTCCTCCCTCTCCCAGGTAGACTCACCTGGAGAGTGATGTCTCCACGCAACGCGAACCAAGAGAATGACCTGGTTCCGGAGCACCTTCTCTCTGCGATCCAGAATCTCCACCGGCTGTTCTGGATAGCTGAGAGTAGGTCCCACCTGTATCGCTGAATGGTCCAATACATGGCTTGGATCTGTCACGTACCGCCTCAGCTGTGATACATGAAACATGTTGTGCACTCCCTCAAGCCTGGTAGGCAAGTCCAGTCGGTAGGCTACTGCACCGATCCTCTCTATGATGGTGAAAGGTCCGATGTAGCGCGGACTGAGCTTCCCACTGCCGCCAAAGCGAATCGTGCCACGTGTCGGGGATATTCTCAAAAATACCATGTCACCAACCTAGACACAAGACAAAACTCAACGCACAATTAATAAACAATCACAACAAACACGACAAGAACTGAAACTAACCTCGAACTCTAACGGTCTCCGGTGACTATCAGCCCAATGCCGCTGCCTATCCTGAGCCACCCGAAGTCTGTCTCTAATCATCCTGACCTTCTCGGCCGCATCTACAACCATCTCCGTCCTAAGAAGCGCCCGCTCGTCTACATCGTCCCAAGACAAAGGAGTACGGCATCTCCGTCCATATAGAGCCTCAAATGGTGATATCTCTATACTGGCCTGGTAGCTGTTGTTGTAAGCAAACTCTACCAGGTGAAGATGGTCCTCCCAAGAACTCCCGAGATCTAGCACACATGTACGAAGCATATCCTCCAAAGTCTGGATGGTCCTCTCCGACTGCCCGTCTGTCTGAGGATGATAAGCAGTACTAAACTTGAGCGAGGTGCCCAAGCTAGCCTACAAACTCCTCCAGAAGTGGGAAGTGAATCGACTACCCGATCTGAAACTATGCTCATCGGAACTCCGTGCAATCTTACGATCTGACAAACTTACAGCTCTGCCATCCTCTCCGTAGACAAACCCACTTTGAAAGGCAAAAAGTGGGCCGATTTGGTCAATCTATCAACGATGACCCAAACCGCGTCTTTCCCTCCTGGCGATCGTAGAAGTCCAGATACAAAGTCCATGGTGATGTGCTCCCACTTCCACTCGGGAATGGATAGCGGCTGTAGCAATCCACCTGGTCTCTGTCTCTCGGCCTTCACCTACTGGCACACAAGGCAACGAGATACAAACTGAGCTATCTCGTGCTTCATGCCATACCACCACACGTGCTCCCTTAGGTCCCTATACATCTTGTTGGCTCCAGGATACATAGAATACTGAGAGCGATGCATCTCCTGAAGAACCTCCTCCCGAAGCTCTCCACGTGGAACGCACAA
Organism: Iris pallida; assembly: GCA_029216955.1. Taxonomy (NCBI): domain Eukaryota; kingdom Viridiplantae; phylum Streptophyta; class Magnoliopsida; order Asparagales; family Iridaceae; genus Iris; species Iris pallida. Next base: position 573,926 of record JANAVB010045020.1, read on the forward strand.
CCTAGTACCCGCAATGACCCATCTTCGGCTACAGAGAAATCGTCGAGCAACCCCGTCCGTACCTGCTCCCTGATGCTCCTCAGGGCAACATCATCATACTGTACTGACCGGACTCTATCCATCAGCTCAGACTGAATCTGCAAACCCCACATCTGGATCTCCATGCCCGGAATGATGACCTCGATACCCAAACTATCCAGGTTGGCCAACAGATGACGATCTGTCGTCAAGAACATAGCAACTGGATACCTGCTTAAGGCATCTGCAACTACGTTGGCCTTCCTCGGATGGTACTGCAGTGATATATCGAAGTCCTTCATCAGCTCTAACCACCGCCTCTGCCGCATGTTCAACTCCTTCTGAGTGAACACATACTTCAAGCTCTTGTGATCTGTGAAGATCTCAACTCGCTCTCCGTATAGGTAATGCTTCCATAACTTCAAAGCAAAAATAACCGCGGCCAACTCCAGATCATGAGTAGGATATTTCTTCTCATAAGGACGCAACTGCCTGGATGCATAGGCAATCACCTTCCCGTGCTGTTGAAGAACACAACCTAAACCCTTTCCTGAAGCATCGCTGAAGATCGAGAACCCACCTGACCCAGATGGCAAAGTCAAGATCGGAGCTGAAGTCAACCTCCTCTTCAGCTCATCGAATGCAGCCTGATACTCAACAGTCCAGACGAACTCCACGTCCTTCCTGGTGAGTCTAGTCATCAGCTCTGTAATCCGCGAGAAGTTCTGGACGAACTTCCGGTAATAGCCAGCCAAACCCAGAAAGCTCCGAACCTCGGCAACTGAACTGGACGTAGACCAAGACTCGACTGCCGAAATCTTCCTCTGGTCCACTGAAATCTCGTGCTCGGTCACAACATGACCTAAGAACTCCACCTGGTCCAAGAATAACTCACACTTCGAAAGCTTCCCGTAGAGTTGCTCCCTCCTCAGAGTCTCTAACACAACTCTCAAGTGCTCCTCATGCTCCTCCTACGTCTTCGAATAGATCAAAATATCGTCTATGAAGACCACCACGAACTTGTCAAGGTACTAATGGAATACCTTGTTCATCAAGTTCATGAACACCGCGGAAGCATTGGTCAACCCAAATGACATCACTGTAAACTCGTACTGGCCGTACCGAGTTCGAAATGCCGTCTTCGGAATGTCATCCCGCCTCACCTTCAGCTGGTGATACCCAGACCTCAAGTCTATTTTCGAAAATACCTTCGCCCCACTCAGCTGATCGAACAAGTCGTCGATCCTCAGCAAAGGGTACCTATTCTTGATAGTGAGGTTGTTGAGCGCCCGGTAATCAATGCACATGCGGGACGTACCGTCCTTCTTCGGTACAAAAAGGACTAGCGCTCCCCAGGACGAAGAACTGGATCTGATGAACCCCTTGTCCTGCAGCTCGTCGACTTGCTTCTTCAGCTCTATTAACTCGCTGTTGTTCACCCTATAGACATGCTGTGAAATGGGCTCGACGCCCGGCACCAAGTCTATAGTGAACTCAATGTCCCTGTCTGGCGGCATCCCTGGCAACTCCTCGAGAAAAATATCCGAGAACTCAGCTATCAACGAATGTGGCAAATCCTGCCCCGCCAACAAAGCTCCACAGAATCTAGCCTCCGGCTCCGCTGCTCCTCGAGCAAACTCGATCTCTGGCTCTCCCGACGTCCTAAAAAGAACTCTTCCTCCTCTACAATCAATGCTAGCATGGTACATGCTCAACCAATCCATATCGAGTACCATATCATACCTCGGTAGGGGCATTACGAGCAGACACACACTCAAGTCCCGGCCTCTCAGAGTGACTCTCTACCCCTTACAAATATTATTAACCAGGATAATGCCTCCCCCGGTCATAATCTTGCAAGTCCTACCCATATATTCAGCAATAATATTGTGTCTCAGAGCAAAAAAAATAGACACAAAACTATGAGTCGCCCCAGAATCAAACAAGACGAAAGCAGGGAAAGAATCAAGGAGAACATGACCTGCTACAACATCTCCCACCGGCTCTACCTCCTCCTCTGCTGCCAAGGCGACCACCCTGCCCGCGGGTGCTCCCTTTTGGTGCTGAACAAAGCGCTGCTGCTGGGTCTGAAGTGGAGGACCTCTCTGCTGAACTTCTGGTCCTCTAGCCGGCTGCACTCTGTCCTGGCCTCCTCGGACTTCGCGAAAGCGGCAATCCCTCAGCTGGTGATCGGCCTCCCCACAGTAGAGACAGACGCCCAACCTCTTCCTGCAAGCCTCCCTGGTGTGCCCCGGCTTCCCGCAGAAGCCGCACGAAGTAGCCGGTCTCTGGCCCTGTTCATGGTGCTGCTGGGCACACGCTGGTGCCTGCTGAATCTGCAACGGAGGCTGCTGCTGCTGAAATGGCCTCTGTTAATACTGAAAGTGGAGGCGCTTGGCCGGTCATGTACTGGAACTCGCCTCCATGGTATCTCCGCTCCTCTTCGACTTGAGGCCGAAGTCCTCGTCTGCAATCTGCACGTCCATCAATATCTGATCGAACGTCGCATCACGGCGACCCGAAGTGCGGGTGCGCACTGCATGAATAAGTCCCCTACAGAACTTACGAGCCGTCTGCCCCTCATCCTGGATCATATCGGGAGCAAACCTGCCAAGGCAGAAGAACTCAGCTGCATACTCGTCCACCGACGAGTTCCCCTGTACTAGACCCATGAACTGGCCCTCCAATGCTGTAAGAGCCACGTCCGGAAAGAACTTATCCTTGAAGAGCCTCCGAAAGTTCTTCCATGTCAGCCCTCTCACTGATGCACGAGAATCCGTGCGGTACCAAGTCAGCGCAATGTCGAAGAATCGGCTGGCTACGGCCGAAACCCAAAGTGCTCTAGGAAGCTCTGCCAGCTCCATGCTCCGTTGCACGTCCTCTAGCCAATCGTCTGCATAAAGGATGCCCTCCGTGTCCGTGAAGTCCCTGGAGCTCATCTTCCTAAAGTCTAATACTGTCTCCGGCCTGGACTGCTGCTGGTACGGCTGCTGGCCAGTAGGGCCCTACACCATACCCGGTGCCACTCTCTCCACGACTGCCAGTGCAAGCTGATGCGAGTTCTCTATGCTCTGCCTCAACATCTCAATCTGACGGTATGACGCCTCCGTCTGGCGCTGTGATGCCTCTGTCTGGGCCCGCTGTGTCTCCATCATCTGCTGAAGGAGAAGGAACATATGATGTGTATCCGTCGGTATTGGAGGTGGTGGCGGTAGCATCTCTGGAACGACGACCGAAACCCTCTAGGGTGGAGGTAGTAGACCTCCCTGTACAACTGCCAGGGCCTCTGGGATAGTGAAATAACTGGGGGTAGTCTCGTGAACCTCCTCCTCAGCCTGGTCAGATCTCTCGGGCAAGCTACTCGATCCAGTGGCCTGCGGGTGCGTCTTCATCATCCTGGAGACGAATTGAAACAAAGAGATCAATATGGCACATGAGTAGATTTATCAAAGAAGGACAGTTAATTTAATACAAGGAGAGTAATCATGAAAATCAAAAGATCAAAAATTTTTGTATGTGTGATTGAGAAACTCCTATTAAGTCCTAGGTCCTACGTCCTAATTGTAGGCTTGTAATTAGTACTCTAAGTCGAGCACCATTACGAGATCGTACTAATTACGACACAGGACCTGCATGGGCCACCACAAAAATGTGTCATGATCCGCACCCTTATGAGGGGCACGAGCACGTGGGTACGTCCAGCCTACGCCGCAGTATCGGCAGTAGAACGCTGTATATAACGCCTGTAAATACTACGACTAACAATATAAAGGTACCTGTACAGTATACTCTCCGAATGAAGGTGACATATCAATACAGTCTCAATTACAGAATAAAACTAAAGTAGATAGCTCAGAAAGAGAACATATGATAGATGAAATAGTAAATAAGTCCAGTATCCAATACAAGCCCAGATATATACAACATCACAGGGTCTCAAAATATAACATAGAAGCTACAGTCTGATAAAGCTAGCTGGATCGCAGTCCAGTCAAACCTAGCTAATGTACACTACTCTGGGAGAACGAAATCTAGTGGCTCTACTATAAGGCCACGGTCCTGGACTACTCCATCTAACTCGAGCCCATAATAGGTCGAGCAGTCCGCCTCAGAATCATCTGTAATATATCATAATGGTATCCTGTCAGGAAAATGAGCAAGTACAAGCACTAACAGCAGTTCCATGTGAATTGATAAATTCTATAAGGGACAGTATAATGAACTACAAGACAAAGATATATGAAGACTTAGGAACCGTTCGAAAGCTGAGTTACAACCCTTAAACCAAACAAGGACCGGGGTTGTAACTCTTCTCCCGAGCAGAACTTAGTCTCCAATCAAGGTACAATGTAAAGGCATGCAGAGCATGTGAGTAACTGTATATCAGGCATGGAAAGAAAATACTGAATGTAGTACAGAACAGGATATATGATAAGATAAGTAAATATAAAATATGCCTTGAATTATTAGAGCGGTATGTGATCGGCTAGGGATAAGTGACAGGACAGGCTATCCACTTGGCCCGGCAATCCGCGGTGACCTCAACGGAAAGTCATGCCGGCCAACCTGGATAACGAGAACAAGGCAAGGGATCTCGTTACACCCTTCGTGAGGGGAGAGTGGCGCGAGCACAAGAATAGTGACATGGTAGCTTGGATCACATAGCCCCTAATAATTTTCCATCCCCGAATAGTACAATGGATCTGGACATGACACGTCATGGCACGTGATTCCGTAAGAGGGTAGCAAATCCCCTTAGAAATCGGTGTCTATACAAGTACAGGGAACAAGACAGGGGGTGTACCAATATACCCAGAAATCCAGGAATAACATCTCATGCCGTGATCTAATGTGTACTAGTCCGTGAACTATCGTGACTGAAAATCAAGTAAGACACTACGACTGAATCGGATATAGCAGATATCAAGACAATAAAAACTATCAGTGAATGTACTCGCCTGCTGTCCTGAGCTGTAGGGTATATCAATACTCAGAGCGGTAATCCAAAACCTAAAAATGAGATACTGTGTGTTAATTTAGGTTTAAACAAGTTTAAGAATGATTCACAATGAATGATATGAAATCTAGGTCAAACTAGGTCTCACTGGGTCACACTAAGTCCTGTCAAGTTAAATCTAGGTCAAATCAAGTTATATCAAGTCAATCTAAGTCAGACCAAGTCAACTCTAGGTCAAATCAGTCATCGTAAGTCAAAACAAGTCGAAGAAAGTCAAACGGGGTCAAGAGTTGGCCTACCCACAAAATCTAATTTATATAATCTAAGTCTCATCCAATTTTGGGCGTGTTCCGACACTCGGAACTCAATTTCACCCTTTCACTAAATTTGACTCACTCACAAACCCTCTCTAATTTGATTTCCTACATTCCCTTCTCCTTATTCTCCGTCTCCTTCTCCTTATTCTCTGTCTTATTCTTCTTATTCTCCGTCTCCTTCTCCTTATTCTCCGTCTTTTATTTCTTATTCTCCGTCTCCTTCTTCTTATTCTCCGTCTCTTATTTCTCATTCTCCGTCTCCTTCTCCTTATTCTCTGTCTCTTATTTCTCATTCTCCGTCTCCTTCTCCTTATTCTCCGTCTCTTATTTCTTATTCTCCGTCTCCTTATTTTCCATCTCTTATTTCTCCGTCTTCTTCTCCTTATTCTCCGTCTTATTCTTCTTATTCTCCGTCTCCTTCTCCTTATTCTCTGTCTCTTATTTCTTATTCTCCGTCTCCTTCTCCTTATTCTCCGTCTCTTATTTCTTATTCTCCGTCTCCTTCTTATTGCCACTGTTGCTCCTAATGCCTAACTGCTGCTGCTGCTACTGCTACTGGGCTTATGCTGCTGCTGCCACTTCCTACTGCTGCTGCTGCTCTACTTCCTACTGCTGCTGCTGCTCTACTTCCTACTGCTGCTGCTGCTATTTCTTATTCCTTCTTCTTCTACTTCTATTCCTCTCTCCCAAACTCTCATTCTCTTCCTCTAAAATCACACACACACATCCATATATATAATATATATATATATATATATATATATATATATATATATATATATATTTTTTTTTTATTTATATATTATACCATCTACACACACACACACATATATATATATATATATATATATATATATATATATATATATATATATATATATATATATATATAAATATATATATATATATATATATATATATATATATATATATATATATATATATATATATATATATATATATATAAACTCACAAACACATTAGATGGTATAATGTGTTTGTGAGTTTATATATATATATATATATATATATATATATATATATATTTTTTTTTTTTTTCCAAGAAACCCCCTTTTTATTAAAATCAAGGCTCAAAAAGCTGAAGCCTGAACTGTATACAAGACAAAAGTATACCACAAAATGAAGGACAGGGGTGGGTAGCGGGCGCAGCCGCCAAAACTAAGAAAAAAACGGCTGATCGAAAGCCGGGGGAAGGTGCGAGCATAGGGTGCTCCGTTTGCGACATTGCTAGAGAATTTCCCGGATAAGCTGATCGTCCGAGTATTGGTAGCCCTCGTATCTCGCTTTGTTGCAATTTTTCCAGATTGTCCAGGTTGCGGCCGCTGCAACGATCTGGTGGCCGTGGGCGGCCGCTCCCCAGTGGGCCAGAAGATCGATAAAGTGCCCGTCTCCAGGATAGGTGTTGTATTTGTGGTTGAGGGTGTTTTCCGTAAATAAATTCACTTTATTTATTGTGTTTCTGGAAAAATTACAACTGTAGGAATCCGATCTAGAAGACGATCGCTTTATCCCTTGGACTATGCGAAGAAGAAAAGCTCTCAAAATTTTGACAGTAAGTTAGATAACTATGTATCTGTATAATGAATGAGAAAAAGAACTCTATTTATAGAGTCAAAAATAACTGAAAAGATAACTGTCTTTACAGCCTTTGCCTAGTTGAAAATCATGCAGGATTTAACATACGCAAGGTTGTGAGCAGTTACTGGACGTGGCCTGTAACTGTTGGACACATGGCAATCATGCATGAGTCGTGTGCAAGTTACAGGACACGCAGGCGAGAGATCAGTGGCATAGCTGCCACATACTCCAATTTGATAAAATCCATGCAGACTTGTTGAAGACGAAATCCACGCAGACTCGGGATAGAAAGCTTCAAAATCTACGCAAACTTGGGGCAGGAAGCTTTAGGATCCACGCAGACTTGGGGAAAAAAACCTTAGAATCCACGCAGACTTGAGAAAGAAAACTTCAGAATCCACGCAGACTTGAAGAAGAGCTCAAAATACATGCAGACTTGAGATAGAACTGCCAGCTGTCTTGATTTGGCGTGCCTCGACTGACACAAAATCTCTGACAGTGATTGCTTTTGTCAGTCGCATTAAATGACAAGAAGCTCTTTTGGTACGCCAACTTGACGAAGGCTGAGTCTTGCTGAAGAAGATTTCGAAAGTCACGCAATAGTCGGCTGTGATCTCTCGAGTTCCGTGCATACGTGGCATACGAAGAGACATTCTTCGACTGTCGTGCTGTCAGTCATAATGACTCTTTGACAAATGATGAGCTGTCTCCCAGCGTGATTTGTAAATATTGTCCTGATCAACTCAGCGTGACTGTTGACTCTGTAATGTCCCGCTCCGCACGAGGCATTTGGTTGGCTTATTGGATGGGATCAGAATATTGGACCATGACTTATGTTGGGAATCAGGAGAATTGAGACTGATGCAGTCTCTCTTAGCTGGCTAGACGGAATGGATATTGGAACGTGGCTCGCTGGTGGAGCTACGCTTAGTAGAATTTTGGGTGAGTGGAACTGTCCTTCCTCCTCCTTACTCCTTCATGCTTAATAGATGAAGTATTGAAATGCTATGAACTGCCCCTAAATGTCCCTTATGTTAGTTGCTGAATAATAGAGATGCTTTTGTTGAGAATTATTGAAATGTACAACACATTGAACTGTTAATGTGATTCGCTGCCTGAGAATGAATTGATAATATTGCCCCTTATGCTTAACACTGCTGGAACAAGTAGACACTTGAATAATGAGATGCCTTATGAATGATAGAATAAGAAATGAACTGGCTATGCTATCGAATCAATGAACTGAATGAAACACTAGAATCATGTACTCTCTGTATATCTGTTGCAAGAATATAAAATGCTGCATGTCCCTTATAAGAAAGTTAGGAATGAATAAATGTCCCTATGAAATGAATGAATGTTAAGTTCCTCTTAAGAAAGGAATGATATGAGATACGTTGCTATGAAGTAATGAATGAGAAATGATAAAGCTGGGATCGTTGAGATCACCAAATGAAATGATGGGAATGATGAAATGAATAAGTCATTGAATATGACTAATGATGCACTGTTGCCTTTACTTTCCTTAATATATTTTACCATGCGATTATGTTCACAATCGAGTCGGACACGCATTCGCATGGTCATGGACAACTTGTATACAAGGTTTGAGTAATAATTTTCTCGAACGGTTCCTAGGGCCCTGGGGACCGATTCGGCCTAGGAGGAAATAATGATGAGTGCTATGGGAGCACGGATAAGGCGGGGTGGCATAGAGGCTCGCCACCTACTATGCTGACCGCATTATCTTAAAATGAAATGAAATGAGAAGAGTCCATATGGTTTAACAACACCAGTGACCATGTAGCCAGGATGCATGCTAATGAATGTTTTGTGCAGGCAGAGTAAGTATATCAGATAACCTGTAATTGATACAGGTACGAGGAGTCGGCTATCGGTAAGAAATCACATAATTGTGATATTGTATAAGTTGGTTTAACTTGCCTGCTTAACATGTTCCATTTAGTATGCTAGAAAGATGCCTTGCTATAATCATTGCTCAAACACAACATACATGCTAAGTGATGCTTGAAGTGAGAACTGTTATAACATGCTTAAATGTTAATGTTAACGATGCCTCAATGATGCCTTTGCATGATAACACCAAGAATGATAAATGATATGTCCACATGAATGCTACTAAGAATATGTTTACATGCTTCACTCTGATTATTGCCCATGAACTGTAAACTGATGCTAGGCCCCAAATAGAAAGATCACTCTAATAAATGCAAGCTTAAATGATCACCTTAAATGTTGGTTTATGCGAGTGGGTTGGATTCTGCTCGCCAGTACATAGATGATGTGCTGACCCACGTTTTGTGGGCAGGTGCTTGTGCTTGGAATGTTCTACACACGAAGTTTAGCTGGATTGGTCCCGCGACATCGAAGATTTGTTGGGCATACAGAAGCTCTCCTTGCACAAGATGATGTCTTCTGTTTATAAAGGGCATAATGTATGGAACATTGTAATCAGTTGTACCTTTGAGATTGTAAGCCAAGTCGGTATATCGAGTTGTCATCCATTGTATCCAAATATCAAATGTAAGCTGTATAGCATTGTTCAGTTGGTTTCCAATGTAAAGAGAGATGTGCTGTAATCATTGTACTTCAATACAAGTCTTGTACTCTCCTTCAACTATCAATAAAGAGAATAAAGTTCTATATATCTCTGTGTGGCTTTAAGTTACTCTTTTTCTCCGCTGCTATAAAGAAGTGATGTACTTCTATTCAATGAGAAAGATTGTCCTCACTAAATTCAATTTATCTGCTTCTGCCGCTGCGATGTGTTCCTATTTGAAGAATAATCGAGTATGTACCATCTTTGTCTTGTACAAGTGCAATACCAGACTTGTACGGCATCACGCCCAAGCGAGGACGATCGATTCCAAGAGATAAAATATGTGAATAAATGACTCTATGAATCGGGGCGTGACAAATTGGTATCAGAGCACGGCTTTACGTCCTTGGTCTCTTCTTTGGTTCGTTTCAAATCAAAGTTGCATCGATGATTGACCAAAGTTGCTTCCGCGATCACTCAACGTTGCTTCCGCGATTAAATCAAAGATTGCTTCCGCGATTATATTGTTGTTGTTCTGTAATCATCCTATGTTGTTCGTGTCTGAAAGATCATTGACCCTCTTGGCTGCTCACTGGATGTTCCATACAATAAGTCTATATACATTGTGATGCCCCTGAAAGAATGATTGTTGTTGGTTTGGACACAAATAACCCAACAATGACTCGATGCCATAGTATGCTATATTGTGAATGTTGTTAGAAATGTGGGAATATAGAAAAGTGGCTGGGTATGCTGTAACAAGTTGAGAATTGCATGTGATGCAGAAAGAGTTGGGAATGAAATAATTGATGGATGAGTTCAACAGAATTGGTGAATTGACTCATGCGTGCTGGCTACTGCTTTCTAGACCCTAAGAATGTTGGCTTGTGATATTGAGACCCCGAGATGTTGGTTAAGTATTATGATCATTATAAGATCATGAATGTCCGGAATAGATTGAGTTGGTATTGTTTAAGGATGGCTTCGTTTCTGAGTGGTATATTGCCTCTACCACCTCAGAACGAGATGTATGTTGACCTTTCCATAGAATAGCAATGAGACTATCTGTGGGTACTGGGTAGTGCCGAGACTTAGCTGGGAGACATATATTGTGCTAGATGACTCGAGTGTCCCTTGACAGTGATGCTATGTTGGGTAGCGAGATTGTAGAAATAATAACGGTTGGCTGGGTTAGAAATTGTTTAGTCGAGTGATGACTCGAGCTAGAAAGACAGTTAGTATGCTATGGGTAAATAGACTTGGATAGAGAATATTGTGGCTTAGAACATCTGAATGTTGACTTCGATTGGTTGAATGTAAATCAAATGTTGCTAATACAAAGTTGGTTGCCAAGCTGAAAGTTTGAAAATATTGTCGGTAAATCAAAGGAATATTAGAGTTTTGTGCCTTGACCCTAAGGTGTAATAGATGTTAACCCATCTAGATCACCAAAGGATAGTCGTTGCCTATGTGCATGTATGCTGAGGAATTGAATTGCACTAGAAAAATAACAAGTAGTGACTCAGAATACTGTTGTTGCCTAAGGGATGGTTAAGTGATACATAAATTGTCGGATTGAATGGGATGAACTACTTGACCATTACTGCATGAGATTAAGAATGCCGAAAGATAGTTTGATGATTGAGAAACAAATGGAAACGAGAAATTGTAAACATGTTGGATAATGTCGGTATAGGTGATTGTTGGTTGGGATATAGATTGTTGGCTTATGACTTAGTGGTTTGACTCTGTCATACAGACCGAATAGTATGATTCCATAGTTATGTTAAACTATCGGAATCGATGACCCTTGAATAGTTAGCATTGGCTTATGGGTTTGTGTGAGTATAAAGGAATTGGAATAGAAATTGAATCATTGGAAATTTACTTGATGGATTATTAGAATGATGAAGATCGTATGTCGGATTTGGAATTTAACGTAATGTTGATAGATCGATCTTAGTCGATTGTTGGGTAAGTCTAGAATGAGCCTCTGTGGGAATTATTTCCTTGAGGAAGACCCTGAATAGATAGACTTGACCCTAGCGACCAGTTGTTGATTTACCAATTGCTGGCTTAGCCCAATTGGCGATTAGTTATTCAGACAGAGTTAAAACCCATAGGTTTGGGTAGAGTTCCTTAGAACTGTTGGTTGCTTGTTGGCCCTAAGAAACAGAAACTAGTATAACCCTAGTAGCCGTCCACTCTAGGGAAGTCACCTGAATGATTAAGTTTAGCTGTCAGTGTAGCTAACCTTAGAGATTGATTGAATAATAGGTGACCATTGGATACCCATAGAATAACCTTGTGGCATTGAATGAGAGATGGTGCTAATGAGTATTGACCTAAGGGAATGTATGCTTCAACTTGAGCCTTAAGAGATGTTTGACCATTGAGGATTATATGTCGGCCATAAGTGGGAATTGCAATCGTAAGGTAAGGCTTGAGTGTACCTATAGTCGGGTAGCTAAGTTAACCTTGACTGTTACATAGAATTATACCCTGATTCGGGTAATCGATAGTGGGTGACTTCGGATTGTATCTTTTAGAAAAGATGAATTGCCTCGGTGAAAAATGTTGTTGGATTTGGGAAGGAAAATGATTGTCGTTGTGAAACCTTAATATGATTGGCTCTAAGTTAGACCCTTGATCGAATGTTAGAAATGTTATGCTTGGATGGAGATTGTCCCTGATGTTAAGTGGTAGCCTGGAAGATAGTGATTTTGGCAAAGTGAATAAAGCAATAAGTCAATTGAAAGGATGCTAAGTTGGATTTAGAAAAGAGAGTTATATTGTGGCTGATCGAATCGCACTAACATGGAAGTTGGCTGAAGTACATATGTTTTGGGGACGCCTAAAATATGTGTATGGATCCAGCAGAAGTGATTGGTTGTGACTGAGATAACATTATAGGAAGAATTTATCGCACTAGCACGGACTTTGGCTGAAATGCATATATTTTGGGGACGCCTAAAATATGTGTATGGATCCAAACGAAGTGATATGTTGCGACTGAAATAGAAATGTAAGGAAATGTTGGCGAATCAATGAGAAGTTACAAGTAATTGAAAAAGAGATAGACAGATCGAATCGTTGATGGATTTAAATGGTACAGTTGGATAGATATTTTAAAATGACCGAGTGGGCTGAAATGAATATTGATTTGAAGCTGAATGAGTAAACTCATGGTGATTAAGTGAATCTTGTAGAAGACTTGTTTCCTTAAGTTTCGAGGACGAAACTTTTTCTGAGTGGTATATTATGTAATGCCCCGCTCCGTACGAGGCATTTGGTTGGCTTATTGGATGGGATCAGAATATTGGACCATGACTTATGTTGGGAATCAGGAGAATTGAGACTGATGCAGTCTCTCTTAGCTGGCTAGACGGAATGGATATTGGAACGTGGCTCGCTGGTGGAGCTACGCTTAGTGGAATTTTGGGTGAGTGGAACTGTCCTTCCTCCTCCTTACTCCTTCATGCTTAATAGATGAAGTATTGAAATGCTATGAACTGCCCCTAAATGTCCCTTATGTTAGTTGCTGAATAATAGAGATGCTTTTGTTGAGAATTATTGAAATGTACAACACATTGAACTGTTAATGTGATTCGCTGCCTGAGAATGAATTGATAATATTGCCCCTTATGCTTAACACTGCTGGAACAAGTAGACACTTGAATAATGAGATGCCTTATGAATGATAGAATAAGAAATGAACTGGCTATGCTATCGAATCAATGAACTGAATGAAACACTAGAATCATGTACTCTCTGTATATCTGTTGCAAGAATATGAAATGCTGCATGTCCCTTATAAGAAAGTTAGGAATGAATAAATGTCCCTATGAAATGAATGAATGTTAAGTTCCTCTTAAGAAAGGAATGATATGAGATACGTTGCTATGAAGTAATGAATGAGAAATGATAAAGCTGGGATCGTTGAGATCACCAAATGAAATGATGGGAATGATGAAATGAATAAGTCATTGAATATGACTAATGATGCACTGTTGCCTTTACTTTCCTTAATATATTTTACCATGCGATTATGTTCACAATCGAGTCGGACACGCATTCGCATGGTCATGGACAACTTGTATACAAGGTTTGAGTAATAATTTCCTCGAACGGTTCCTAGGGCCCTGGGGACCGATTCGGCCTAGGAGGAAATAATGATGAGTGCTATGGGAGCACGGATAAGGCGGGGTGGCATAGAGGCTCGCCACCTACTATGCTGACCGCATTATCTTAAAATGAAATGAAATGAGAAGAGTCCATATGGTTTAACAACACCAGTGACCATGTAGCCAGGATGCATGCTAATGAATGTTTTGTGCAGGCAGAGTAAGTATATCAGATAACCTGTAATTGATACAGGTACGAGGAGTCGGCTATCGGTAAGAAATCACATAATTGTGATATTGTATAAGTTGGTTTAACTTGCCTGCTTAACATGTTCCATTTAGTATGCTAGAAAGATGCCTTGCTATAATCATTGCTCAAACACAACATACATGCTAAGTGATGCTTGAAGTGAGAACTGTTATAACATGCTTAAATGTTAATGTTAACGATGCCTCAATGATGCCTTTGCATGATAACACCAAGAATGATAAATGATATGTCCACATGAATGCTACTAAGAATATGTTTACATGCTTCACTCTGATTATTGCCCATGAACTGTAAACTGATGCTAGGCCCCAAATAGAAAGATCACTCTAATAAATGCAAGCTTAAATGATCACCTTAAATGTTGGTTTATGCGAGTGGGTTGGATTCTGCTCGCCAGTACATAGATGATGTGCTGACTCACGTTTTGTGGGCAGGTGCTTGTGCTTGGAATGTTCTACACACGAAGTTTAGCTGGATTGGTCCCGCGGCATCGAAGATTTGTTGGGCATACAGAAGCTCTCCTTGCACAAGATGATGTCTTCTGTTTATAAAGGGCATAATGTATGGAACATTGTAATCAGTTGTACCATTGAGATTGTAAGCCAAGTCGGTATATCGAGTTGTCATCCATTGTATCCAAATATCAAATGTAAGCTGTATAGCATTGTTCAGTTGGTTTCCAATGTAAAGAGAGATGTGCTGTAATCATTGTACTTCAATACAAGTCTTGTACTCTCCTTCAACTATCAATAAAGAGAATAAAGTTCTATATATCTCTGTGTGGCTTTAAGTTACTCTTTTTCTCCGCTGCTATAAAGAAGTGATGTACTTCTATTCAATGAGAAAGATTGTCCTCACTAAATTCAATTTATCTGCTTCTGCCGCTGCGATGTGTTCCTATTTGAAGAATAATCGAGTATGTACCATCTTTGCCTTGTACAAGTGCAATACCAGACTTATACGGCATCACGCCCAAGCGAGGACGATCGATTCCAAGAGATAAGATATGTGAATAAATGACTCTATGAATCGGGGCGTGACAGACTCTGTCCTGATCAACTCAGCGTGACTGTCATTTTTAAAGGCCTACAAAACCCCCTTCAAAGTTTTCGAAAATTGAAAAGACTTCAAAATTTCGAAATACTTTGAAAAGAGATGTTAAAAATGAATTTAGTCACACTGAGATGACTTTAAAGAGATATTTTTTCCTGAATGATTGGACTATTGGGATTCTGTGCAGTTAGGATCCCGTATTAATCTCCTAAATCGAGGCAAATCATGATGGGCCATTTGGAATTCTTCATAAGCCTATAAATAAGCCATAGATTACTTCTTTCCTTCTTTACTTGCATTTGAAAGAGAGAACCCACAGAAGAGAACTTCATCTTCCCCGACGAACTCTTTCTTCCCTAACTTCTTCTTCTCCTTTCTCAGCAGCAATGGCTCCCAAGAAAGCTGATGCTCAGGCCAAGGGGAAAGCCCCTGCAACTTCTTCGCGTGCCACTACTGACAGACTTCCTCGACAGGAAGTCCCGCAAGCTCCTATGCATCGTAAGTGATGGGAGAACATAAACTGTTGAAGACGACTTTGATGAAGATGAACTCCACATAGAATTTTTTAGGATTTTAAGATAATAAACTTCAGAAATATATCCCCCCTTCTTAGGGCAAAGGATATTAATAAAGTATGCCCCCTCTTTAGGGTCGGCCATGCTTCACATCTTCGTGTTTACGAAGCTCTGTGTTCCACGCAAAGGAGCATGACTCTCATGACTCTGCGTGACTTTTTACGTTGGCAGAAATGTCCATGTTTGAAATAGTCACGCAGCTTTCATGATGATGCTGCGTGATTTTTCATATGTTGACAGAGATGTCAATATGGAATTATTCACGTAGACTTCTGAGAGTCATCTTCTGGATTAGATTAGTCTTGATCTGTTAGCGTGTTTTTTTGTCATTTTCACTTAAATGTGATTCTGGCAATAATGCGTGACTTTCATCCTAATCTGTCTGAACTTTGCATGAATTAGTCATCTGCGTGAATAAATCACTCAACATGTCATGGTAGTATATCCATATGGAGTCTGCGTGACTTTTGGAACTTCCTTCAAATACTGTAATACACGCATAGACATAGATATATCTGACTTTGTTTTCTGTCATTTTTTGTAGTGAACATCCGAAGCGAAGAAGCGGATTATGAGGGGTACTTGAGTTTCTCATTTAAGCATGATCTATCTCATGTGCAATTCCCTCAATTTGATCTTCCTGAAGCAAGACTATCATTGTTGGCCAATCAAGATCATACAACCCTGCTCTGCTTGATGAATGGACAACCTTTTCAGAGTCTGGATTTGGTATCCCACAAGAAACCAGCATTCTTGTTCGGAGATGCCATAGCACAGAAATCTCAGCTGAAGGGCATCAGAGAGAAGGTGTGCTTCTACTTCGAAGGGGATGTAAAACAACCCATGTACTGGCCAAAGGTTTCCAGGGGTTTGTCAATTATGAGACTTATGCATGCCAGCTATCCAAGAAAGATGTCCTGGTATTTGACAGAATATCAGCAGGCGAAGGTAAGCCGTATTATTTATAGGAAGGAGGGATTTTTTAGTGCCCCAGAAGACCATGTATCAGTGTTTCGGGGTTTGAAGCCTGGATGCATACCACCTGAAGACTCAGCCATATTGATGCCGTTCAGGATGCCCATTTTCATAAACGAATTCATGTCCAACAAGAATGCATTCTATCCGACCGATTCGACGTCGAGGATGAATGGTCTAATGAATCAGGAGAATGTGAGATGGAAGACTTTAGTCCACTGGGCTTTGGAGAATTTTGAAACTGAGCTGAAGAAGATAAATCTCTATGATGCCGTCGTCAATTCATCCTACGGCTTCAAGCCTAACCCTTTTCTGTTCCTGGCTTTGATTGAGAGGTACAACCATAGGACGGAAACCTTTATGACTCCAAAAGGAGAGATGGGCTTCGCCCTTCATGAGATGGAATACATCTCACACCTGCCTTCAGGCTCACTGCCGTATGAGGAATATGTTTCTACGACAGAAGAGCTGAACTTTCTGTCAGAACAGAACCCAGAGATGGTACATCTATTTGAAGAGATGATGTGTCATTTTGGCACATGTACTCTATATTACAAGGGTTCCAAAGATAAAGCAGGCAACCACATACAGAAGTGCATGTCGTACCTTTTCATGAATCGTGAAAAGGATGAGAAGAAAATAAATGAGAAGAGGTGGTACCAGATTAGCAACTTCAAGCCTCTCTCTGAAGTGAAATCACTTATCTGCTGGAGAAATATGACTGCAATGATTTCACCATCACTGAAGACTGGTACGAGTTCAAAGCTGGAACCACTTTCAGTTCTTATGTGAGGCAGAGTGGCAAGAGTCTGTCAAGGAACGGTCACTTGGCCGAATTTCTATCTCTGTGGTTAAGGAGATTCATCGTTCCTGGCTCCAGCTCCTTGGACAGGATACACAGAGGTGTTATCTTTGCAGCGGTGTGCCCTGTGTATGGTTACAAGCTGGACTTATTATCAGCGATGACCTGTAGGCTAAATGCAGGTCTTCGGAATTTTGTAACTAACATGCTGTCTGCTCAGAGGCTGATGACTAAAGAATTCCCAAGGATAGAGATGCCCTTCACGTATCTTTATGGTTGGCTTCTCCTTCATCATGATGGTCTGATACCTCCAGGGACAGGAGGGAGTAGCAGTCTTTTTCTGGAGAGGTACTCTGGAGAGACGTTCTGGAAAGTTCACACCCTTCCAAAATACAGAAATGTCTTAAATCGGGCATCACATTGGTCTATCCAATGTGTCCCTCCACCACAAGGCTATGAGAGTATGCCCTTAAATATGATGGATGGAGATATGGGGAACAGGCTAGACGATATAGCCTTTCAATGGTTGCAGAGGATCCGGCCTTCTCATCTAGTATACCGTCACGAAGAAATGGCATATCTGAAGCCATATTTACCAAGCCGATTTGCCAGACAATTCGGATATGACCAACTCCACGTTGGGAACGCCACCACTTGCCTATCTGCTCGTGGAGGGCTTATCGACGGAGCTCGTGCTTGGAGATATTTTGCGGCTAGGGATACAAAAGTTGTATTCTCTATGCCTAATCCTTTGTCTAGCTCGGGGCCAAAGATGCTTTACACGTATGCTTGCTTCTATGTGTCGTCGAGCACCTTCAGGCCGAGTTTCAATCTAAAGACCTTTGTTGCGGAGGATGAATCGAAGAGGTCAAAGAAGAGGATTATTATTCAACATTTCCCTCCGGAACCCGAAGATGAAACAACGGAGGTTGAACCTCTGTATGAATTGTTTCAGGAGGGAAATTTTCCTGATGAAGTTCTCCCCCCTATATTTGTATCTCTTTCTAAGAGGAAGAGAAGCGATGAATCTGAGACTGTCTCCAAGAGGAGTACTAAGTCTCCAACATCTAGGAAAAAGAAGAAAGGAGTCTCAGTGACTGCTACATCATCTTTAGGCGGTATCTCGGTTGATGAGGACGATGCCGCTGATAAAGACGAAGAGACTGATGAAGACGACGCTCCTTTGATAAGGAGGTCAAGAGGCAAATATGTCAAGAAGTCTGTCAGCAAAATTAAGGGCAACAAACTCCTAGAAACGATCATGAGTGGAGGAGTTTTGCCAGAAATCAATGAAGCAGCTTCTACTGAGAAGACCGAATCTGATGATATTCACCTTGCAACAGCTTCAACTGAACAGACTGAAGTAGAGTCTGTTCAAGCTCAGGAAATAACTGCTCCAACCACAAGTGGAGTAGCTATTGAACCCTCGGAGACGAGGATAATCCTATTTGAGCATGGGACAGAGGGCGTCATTCAAGCACTGGATGACCAGATTGATTACTCTGAAAAAGCAACAGCTCCAGAAGAAGTGACAAAACAGTCAGAAGTTCCTGAAACTCAAGCTGAAGAAAACATTTCTTTGGCCAGAGGCGATGAAGACGTGCCGGCGTCTGTTCTATCAGCTGCTGATGATCTGTTAAAGAATATTTGTCAAGACATCATTCTTCGAACCGATATTCCAGAGACAACCGAACCGACAGCCAATACCGAGCTTGCTATTGTCACTGTCCCTGAGACTCATGAAGATGTGAATATCATTGACTCCAAATCAGAAGCTCATCCTGAAGATGAGGAAGAAGAAGAAGCTGAAGGAGGAGAAGACTGGCATGCTGGCACTTCTGCTCCTTATGATGAGGATAAAGTAAAGGGGAACAGAATGGAACTTAGCCCCGAACCTGCTCAATCTCCAGATAATGCTTCGGCTCCCAGTATTTCTGGAGCTGGAAGCAGCCATATGAAGCAGGTGTCGGATACAATCATGGACCGGCTACGAGAAGATGCCAGACTCCCTTCACATATTGAATATGAACCTCAACCTGGTAGAACTTTATTTCAAATTCTATTTCTGCTATTTTTTTTATATGCTGATATTTTTTTTTCTTTCTTTGACTGTAGGAACTGCTGCAGCAATGTGTTCGACTCATGCTCCGCTTATCCAGGCTGATGCTGATGAAGGGAGTTCACACGTGCCAACTTCTCCAGTCGCACACACTTCTGTTCCCAGGATAGAGAACATTCAGGCTTCTTCTTCCATGATGACAGCGACTCCTGGATTTGAGACTGGGCTAGCAAGAACTCTGGGAATGTATTCAGAAATTATTTACCCATATCTAGATACATATTCCAGACGTTTCTTGAAGGATGAAGCTATGCCTTTTTTTGATCTTCGAACTATGGTCAAGTTTCCGCTCATGGCTCTGCGACATGCTGGTTGCGAGTCTCAGTGCATCTTCTTTGAACATCTCCTGGATGAATTAGAAGCAACGATCCGAAAATACTGGAAGACTAAGAAGGAAGACCTTCAATCTTTAACTGCAACTGAGATTAATCAATTAGAGCATGAAGCACAGTCCCAACAAGCAGCTCTTGAAGCATTTCTTGCCTCTTCTACTGAGAAATTAGTAGAAAAGGGCGAAGAAATATTAGCTACTCGTCAAAGAGTAGAGCTTCTGGAGAAGGATAAAGCGTCTAAGACTGAAGAGCTGAAAAAATTGAAAGAGGAATTGGCTCGACTTCAAGAACGAATTACTACCATAGAAACAGAGCAAGCTGAGGTGGCTACTGTTTATATCTTTGAAGCCGAACGCTGTAAAATTCTTCAGAAGGAACGAGAACAGATGCAGGCGGAACAGATTGAAGAAGTCAACCGTCGCCAGTCTGCTATCATTATTTTTGATGAACAGAATGTTACAGTGGAAGCAGCGGAACGAGTTCGTAAGACTCATGAAGAGAAACTGAATGCTGCTCTTGAACGCATCAGGGAGCTAATAACTCCCAATAAGTGAATCTTTTTCATTCTCACTTGTATCCAATATTTTTGATTATGAATGAAAATGAGAATTTTTGATCTGATTTATGGTTTTGCTGTTTTGATAATGATATAGAAAATATGTTCAGAGGTAAATAATACGTGACACATTTCAATAGAATAGAATATACAAACAAGCTTTGTAATTCTATCAGATGATATTAAACCAGAAATAATCTTAGTTTAATACTGATTAGAAAAAATAGAATTCAGACATAAAAATATTTTTGAACTCGATTTTTCATGAACGGATAAACCGTCAGGTATTAATGAACGGGTGAACCGTCGGATGAATATGATAAGTGAACGGATGAATCGTCAATGAACGGGCGAACCGTCAGATGAATGTAATGGACGGATGAACCGTCAGGCATTAATGAACGGACGAACCGTCAGATAAATGTAATGAACGGGTTAACCGTCAGATTATATTGAACGGACGAACCGTCGAGTAGAATAGAATACACAAACAAACTTTGTAATTCTATCGGATGATATTAAACCAGAAATAATCTTAGTTTAATACTGATTGGAAAAATAAAGATATCTTTGAACTCAATTTATCATGATCTTTAGATTCGAAAATCAAAAGACTAGATAATGAATGAACGGGTTAACCATCAGATTATAATGAACGGACGAACCGTCGGATGGATATAATAAACGAACGGATGAACCGTCAGGCATTAATGACTTTCTTCAGAACGGTCAATAGAAACCATGTTGGAAGACAGAATGTTGCAGTAAAAATCACTGATACTCGTATCGGAATCCCAAGAAGTGGTACTAGAAGAATCAGATCTCTTATCTTCGTCAGACTCGGGATCTTCATGGATAATATTGATAAAAGGAGTAGGAGCAATATAGCCCAATCCGCATTTTGTCCTCCCATACTTCAGAGGAGGAATACGAACAGGCATTTTTCTTCCTTTTCCACTATTGAGGCCAGTTCTGAAGTCATAGCCCATATTTTTGATGATGTCTTTAGATTGCTGACTATAACGACGTAGTTGTAATCTTCCAGTATCATCATTTTTGTCATCATCTTCTAAATCAGAAGGACTTTGGGGCCCTTTGTAAAAGAATATTGGAATGTCTCCTGGCTTTCTGCTGGGAACTAGAAAGTATGAAGATTGTACAGGTTCTAGGGATACATCTGTATGAACAGTCTGTATAACTCCTATGGTTATTGTGCTCAAGTCATCTAACAAATGTAAATAACTATGAACATAATTACACACATCAGCGTACTGCAAAGATGGAGACTTTTCATTAAATGTAAAAGCAGCAATATTTATATTGGAAGAAGGCTGAGCCTTAGAGATCTTAGCCAAGTCAATGACTAAAGAGGAAGAAGAAGAACGAGAAAAAGCTTTGTTTTGATTAAGATCGATAACAAATGGCTCGGAAGAGGTGAGCTCCCTTGAAGCTTGAGATGGAAGAGTAATCCGCCCTCCAACTGGAATTAGCAGAGTATCCTGTGAAGATACAGGAACTGTAGTACGCCTACTAATAGGAATGATCATTGTATCTTGAGCAGACGACTGAGGTAACGGAGAGATCCGTCCACTCACCGGAATGATGAAAGAACCTTCTCCGGAGGATTTGGGAGATTGTTGCTGAGTAGTTCGACCTTTAACAGGGATTATTAAAGTCTCACTTTGTGAATCTTCTTTCTCCACAGCTTGTATCACCCTTGTATACTCTTCTTTGTACATTCGGGAATCATTGAAATAAGCTTCAACCCCATGGAAGGGATTTATATCAGCAACTTCTTTTTGTACTCTTCCATTGCTATCAATGTACTTAAAACACTGATGAAGAGTAGAAGGCACTACATTATTTTCATGAAAAAAGGGCCTCCCAAGAAGAAGATTGTAGGATCCCACGATCTCGATCACATAGAAAGTGACTTTGGATCTGAAATCACCTATCTGAAGCTTCAGATGAATCTTTCTCAAAGGCTCGCTTCGGCTTTGATTGAATCCCAGGATAGTAGTAACCATCTTGGAGAGCTTGTGAAGAGGAATTTTTAGTTCATCCAACAGACTCTTTGGCATTATACTTATAGCAGACCCTGGATCAATGAGGATACGATCTATCTTCATTGTATCGATATAACCAGTGTAGTAGAGAGGCCGATCATGTCGATTATCCTCCAATAGCATGTCGTCTTGTGTAAAAGTGATATTTGGGATAATCTCCAATACACTGTTGTAATGTAAGCAAGTGGCAGATTCTGCATCTGGCTTCTTCAATTGTGCAAGACAAGAGTCGGCTTGAAGAAGTGCTTCACTTAACGTCTCCCGAGTCTCTTTAGAAAGACCTAGAAGTTCAAAGAGGGACATTCTAGCTGGAGTATTAGCAAGTTGAGCTAGAATGTCGAAATTATAAGGCTTCTGAAGCCCAAGAGGAGGGGACTTCTTGATTGGTTTATCAAACCGAGCCTGTTGTTTGCCTTTCTCAAGAGCCGTAGGCTTGGGAGAAACAGGTTCAACCGGTGTAGTTGAAGGAACAGGTGCAGTGGATGATTCTTCTTTAGGAGGAACATTAGGAGCATCTTTATCAGCTGGAGGGATATCAGGAGTATCCTCAGGATTCTTGGAATAATCCTTTAGATAAGGTTTCCCTGTTCGAGTAGCAAGTGCTTCTTCCTTCTCTTTTGGCTCTGTGTCAGAGGTAGATCCAAGAGAAGTCATATGACATGACTTAATTTTTCCAGCCTTCTTGGACTTTCGAGAAGTAGTCTTTTGAGGAGAAGGAGATTCAAAATCTGCCACTAGATCAGGATGAATCCACATAATTTCTCCTGTTTCCAAAGTGATTGGCACTAATCCTTCAGACTGTGGAGGAGGAATATTCACTATTTTAAGAGTTGCCTTGGGAATAGGAACGATCCCACTTTCAAGGAGTTGAGGAGGGAAATCTCCGAATTGCATAGAGACGACGTTGGAGGTGACGGTCTTCTCTTTTGGAGTAAGGGAGATAGCTCCAGATTTAATCATTTCTTGGATCTTTCCTTTCAGTACATAACATGTACGAATTGTGTAACCCAACATTCTATGGTATGGACAGTATTTAGGATGATCTGTCTTCCCAGCTTCATCAGGTTTCTTGATTTCAGGTAATTGTATTTTATTACCTTTCAGCAGACATTCAAAGATACCAAGGACATCGTCATCATCGAAAGAGTACTCTTCTTTGGGGCGAGGTGTTCTTGGTTGTTGAGTTGTAGAGATAGGAGAAGTTTGAACAGTTGATGCATCTTTGCTCTGAAGATTAACTTCAAGAGTTTCTTTTCCCTTGCGAGTATTGTTTTTAGTATTATTGTTAGTACCTTGACTTGTTTCTTTGGGAGTCATCTGCACTCCTAAACCTTTGAAGGTTTCAGCACTAATTTCTGCGGCCTTGGCACTGACTATGAAGGAAGGCCAATCTTGAAATTGAGTAGATCCTGTCCACATGCTGATGATTGGCAACAAGTTTGATTTGCATGTGTCGATGGTGACAGCATCTGGAGTTCCAAGAGGCATCTTCAGAGATTCTCTTCGAAACCGTTCAATGAAATCCTCTGTAGTTTCATTATTTTTCTGCTTGATTCTGATAGGAGAAGACATAGTCATGTCATTGAGCCCTTCATAGAACCGTTCAAGAAACATCTATTTGAAATCGGCAAATGAGGTAATGCACCCATCTGGGAGACTTCTATACCATTCATAAGCCGTTCCCTTGAGACATCCAACAAACACCCGAGTTAGAAGGGCGTCACTTGGTTGCAACTAGTCAGTCATCACTTCAAAGTGATTAATAAACTGACTTGGAGAAGTGGTTCCATCATAGAATGAGATAGTAGGAGGCTTGTATTTAGGAGGATACGATACTTGCTTCTATTCTATCGGATAAGGTTGTTTGATGCCTAACCTTTGTAAACCATCTTTCTGTTTGAATGCCTCGAATTGAGTTTTGAGATTCTTCAATTCTTCAGAGACAACTCTGGAAGATTGTGGAGTTGTAGCTTGTAGAGAATAGTTGGGAGGAGGAACAACATTATAAGCACTACCCCCAGCTCCAGAGAGACTAGGATTTGTTTGAGCTGGTCCAGGAGTATTGGATTGTACTACTGGAGGAACTTGTATTACACCAGTATCAATTGGTATGGCATCTGGTACAGTCTGTCGATTTTGTATCTGAGTTGCCATGAGTTCATACATCGACTTCATAGTATCAGCCATGGATTTCATTTGCTGTTCCAAAGAAACAATTCTTTGTTCTTGAGGAGTCAAGGAAGAAGAAGGTTCATCAGTATTCCCATCAACCATATAAGTCGTGACTGTACGAGGGATTATTGATGAACTGGTGGATGTTGTTTGTTCTGAATCATTGCTTTGTGCATCAAAGTCAATTATAGGAGAACTACCTCCAATAGGAAGAGGTGGGAAGTTAGATTCTCCAAGGAATTCAGAATCATCTTCAAAGATCAAAGTTCTTTGACTAGAGACCAGGACTCTTGCTCTTGTGCCTCTATATACTCCATCTGGACTATCAGCTCTACCTCCAGTATCCCGAGAGGTCATGTTGACAGAAGCAAACAAAGGCTCATCTTCATCAGGTATAGGTTCACACTGAATCCGATTGAAGACAGATTGTCGTTTAGTTTGACATCTGCATTGCATTGTAACTCTTGGCTGGAAGTCACATTCATGATCAACATAGTCTTGAACCATTGATTGACATCTGCATTGAATTATGACTTTTGGCTGGAAGTCACATTCAGCATGGTCCATTGTCACAGAATTACTCCTTCTTTTCTGTTGAAGGTGTTCTCGTAAATCTGTTTGTGAAGATTGAGGTACATCAGAGAACACTCCTTGTGTATTTTTAGGAGTATATTTTTTGTTCCTGGGTCTTGATGGCTCTTGATTATATAGGGAGTGATTAATATGAGCCACATAATTTTTAGCATACTCTGCATCCGGATCTTTTATTTTCATTTTCGATTGATGTGGTTTATTAACACCAGAAGTGTTTCCCAAACGGATTTGATTAAGTTTTGTTCTTAAATCAGTTTGAGGTAACACATTGGTTTTGGAAACTTGGAGTTTTCCTTCCATTGATCTGGATATTTGCAGAGAAGGAAGAGTTGAACCACCCCCTTGATTAGGAGTTGGTAACAGACCCTCTTTTATAGACAAATTCTGTGCCCAATTTGAAGAAGTCGTAAAAGAAGACATTACAGAATGTTTCTTCTTAAACTTATTCAAGTTTTGAGACATAGAATGTCCAAAAGGAAGAGTAGTCAAAAGACCATCTTCTTTTCTTTGACTAACAAAATTGTCAGTCAAAGCTGTTCCTGAAGTAAAAACTACAGGAGCAGAAGAAACAACTAAAGAGTTATCTCTTTTCGAAGGGACTTTGTGTGGAAGACCACCCCCAGTTCTAGTAGAACTTGGCAAAGAGGAAGAGATAGCTAAAGAGCTATTCTTCTTAGATGATGTACACGCTGAAACAGGCTTGGTTAAAGAACCAGTGCTGTCAGCGTGACTTTTGATTTTAGAATTACACGTTGGAACATATTTGGCTAAGGAGCCAGTGCTGTCAGTGTGATTTTTGATTTTGGAAATACACGCTGGAACAGATTTGGCTAATGAGCCAGTGCTGTCAGCGTGTTTCTTGACTTTGGAAATATATGCTAGAACAGATTTGGCTAAAGAGCCAGTACTGTCAGCGTATTTTTTGACTTTGGAAATACACGCTGGAACAGATTTGGCTAAAGAGCCAGTACTGTCAGCGTGACTTTTGGGATTGAATTTGCACGCTGGAACAGATTTGGCTAAGGAGCCAATACTGCCAGCGTGACTTTTGGATGTGAGATTGCACGCTGGAACAGACTTGGCTAAGGAGCCAGTACTGTCAGCATGACTTTTGAATGCTGTCATCTTCGAGCGCACAAGAGTGTACGTGCTTGCAGTAGAGTCTTTGCCAGTGTTAGGAGTAGATACTGTGGCAGAGACTTCACCATTGGCTGCCAACTGAATCTTAGGGACATAGACAGAGTGTCCCTTCGACTTGGCAGTGATGATGGAGGCTGAAGTGGGCTTGCCACTCTCAGCCCGCTGCATTTTTTCGTAGGCGAGTTGATCGAATTGGATCGTCATCACCTTCTTCGTCGAGCCGATTGACGGAGTGTCGTATTGAGTTGTTGCCATCTCAGAAGAGGAGATGGTTTTCCCCAGCAGAGTCGCCAATTTATTTTCCATAAATAAATTCACTTTATTTATTGTATTTCTGGGAAAATTACAACTGTAGGAATCCGATCTAGAAGACGATCGCTTTATCCCTTGGACTATGCGAAGAAGAAAAGCTCTCAAAATTTTGACAGTAAGTTAGATAACTATGTATCTGTACAATGAATGAGAAAAAGAACTCTATTTATAGAGTCAAAAATAACTGAAAAGATAACTGTCTTCACAGCCTTTGCCTAGTTGAAAATCACGCAGGATTTAACATACGCAAGGTTGTGAGCATTTACTGGACGTGGCCTGTAACTGTTGGACACATGGCAATCATGCATGAGTCGTGTGCAAGTTACAGGACACGCAGGCGAGAGATCAGTGGCATAGCTGCCACGTACTCCAATTTGATGAAATCCACGCAGACTTGTTGAAGATGAAATCCACGCAGACTCGGGGTAGAAAGCTTCAAAATCCACGCAAACTTGGGACAGGAAGCTTCAGGATCCACGCAGACTTGGGGAAGAAAACCTTAGAATCCACGCAGACTTGAGAAAGAAAACTTCAGAATCCACGCAGACTTGAGGGAGAGCTCAAAATACACGCAGACTTGAGATAGAACTGCCAGCTGTCTTGATTTGGCGTGCCTCGACTGACACAAAATCTCTGACAGTGATTGCTTTTGTCAGTCGCATTAAATGACAAGAAGCTCTTTTGGTACGCCAACTTGACGAAGGCTGAGTCTTGCTGAAGAAGATTTCGAAAGTCACGCAATAGTCGGCTGTGATCTCTCGAGTTTCGTGCATACGTGGCATACGAAGAGACATTCTTCGACTGTCGTGCTGTTAGTCATAATGACTCTTTGACAAATGATGAGCTGTCTCCCAGCGTGACTTGTAAATATTGTCCTGATCAACTCAGCGTGACTGTTGACTCTGTCCTGATCAACTCAGCGTGACTGTCATTTTTAAAGGCCTACAGAGGGTGTTCCAAATTTTGTCCGGGAGGCTTCCCTCCTGGAAGATGTGGTCTATAGTTTCCGTCTGGCGCTCGGTGCAGCAATTGCACGCGGATGCCAGGATGAAGCCGATAGAATTTAGGTTGTCGTCGGTGGGCAGATTCTTTTTCATGACTCTCCACAGAAGGAAGGACCATTTCTTAGGGATACAAGAGTGCCAGTAACGCTTGATGAATAGGTCAGGCCCATTCTCTTGGATCATGAGTCTTGCCGAACGAACGGAGAAGGCTCCGGAGGCAGCCAGCGACCACATCAGTTTGTCGGCGTCGGGTCCAATTCTAAGACCGTACTGGCGAATGCTGTCGACAGTTGCGTTGCCGGACCAATCACGAATCCGGTCCCAATTCCAGCCGATATTGGTTGGATTTCAAAGGTCTTTTATCTTGCTATTTCTGGGGGAGTCGGTTATGTTCGGAATGAGACTGTCACCTATCCACCGTTCCAGGAAAGGGTTGGCCTCGCCCGAACCCAGCCGAAGTCTGATCACGGGCTCAGCCCATTCGCGGCCTCGTAAAATGCGACGCCAAGCCGCGGAGGATCTGCTGTTGGCGTTGGCCATCGTTGGATGGATGTGTTTGTGAGTTTATATATATATATATATATATATATATATATATATATATATATATATATATATATATATATATATAGACACTCACACACACTCATATCTATATATATAAATACATACACACACATATCTATATATATATAATACATACACACACACACATATAGAAATATATATATATATACACATATATATATTTCTCTCTAAAAAGGAAAACCCCTAATAAATTCTTAAACTAGGTTTTTGGAAAACCTATAAAAGCTATGGTCATTAGGTAGAGAATGGTCTCCTCCACATTTATTGTGAATGAATAAATGCAAGAGAGAAAATTTATGGGGGTTAATGAGCATACCTAGAATTGGTTTCCTTGAGGAAGAAGAAGCTTCAATAGAAAAGAATGAAATGAAGAGAGAGAGTTTACTTTGGAGTGAAGTAAAGGGAGGGGGTTTTGCCTATACATGGTCGGCCATGGGGGGTCTTAATGGGTTTGGGTGGAGACCCATTAGGCCTCCAAACCCATTAGACTTGGTTTGGTTTAACTCCAAATTGACTAATTAAGCCTCTAAATGACTAGTTAAGCCATGGAAGTATTGGTTTATGGTTTCTAGCATAGTTAGGATGGCATGTGGGCCAAGCCCAGCTAGTATGCGGGTCCCACTAGTGTCCAGACTACCCGGGTCTTCAATTTAAGTCCAAATTGGATAAAATTCAAACTAAATCAACCAATTTTCTAAAAATCCTATAAAATCAAATAAAATTTCCAAAAATTATAAAACTTGGAAAATAACGAAAATACCCCTAATTCGAAAACTGGGGGTGACACCAGGAACAATGCCGCTAAAGAATACGACATAGGAAACAATAAGGAAGGACCAAGACAGATCAACGATACTAGCATGTGATAAGGTCGAGAATATCAGGGATTAGAAGAGTCGGACAGAGGTCAAGGACGAGTGCTGATTGAGACATCTATTCGGTAAACCCTCACATATCTTGATTTTCAAGACCTGCATGGGCCACCACTCCATCGTCGCCGGCCTCTTCCGCAACTCCTTCTTCGCAAGCAGCCTCCTCCACCGCGCCGCCGACGCCGACCCTTCCTTCGCTGCCTCCCTCTTCTCCGTCATGACCAACCACAACCCCTTCTCCTTCAACACCGCCATCGCCATCGCCATCTCCGCCGACCCACTCTCCATCTACTCCCAAATGCTCCGCCGTTGCGTCCCTCCCGACTCCCACACCTTCTTTTCCTTGCTCATCACCGCCGCCGCCGCCGCCACCAGGTCGTTTCACGCACACGTCCTCCTCCTCGGATTTCGGTCCGATCCCTTCGTGCAGACCGTCTTGCATGCCTACGTCGAGAAGGTCGGATTCGTGTCCGTGTCATTATGGCACGGATTATCCACTAGTATATATATAAATAGTGGTGCAGGTGACGTGGGAGGCATTATTCCCAATGGTCAACTGGCTGCGGTAGGAGGCATTATTTCGAGAGTTCTAAACAAGATTTTCAAGTGGCTGATGTGTGAGGCATTATTCCTAGATACCCAAATTCGAGCCTGGTGAGAAATAATGTGATTGTTAACAGTTTCCTTTAGACCAATATTCCTGACAAATTTAACCATCCGAAATTAATATTTTTGTTTGAATTTGAAATATATTAAGACAACTCGGAAACTTAAGAGAATATATATGTTAGTTTTATGTACAAATATCTATTGCAATAAATTTTTAGTAGTTCTCCGACGTCGTTAATGTTCACCACATACGAATACTTTCTTAACAGTATAGTCCTTGCATTACATTGTTGATACAAACTATAAACAATTAATGTGAGCTTTAAAATTAATGTTAGCATGTATTAAATTTTGGGTTCAAATTACTCATTTGTCTTTGTCATCATCTAATTACTATCAAGATGGAGCAATATATATATATATATATATGGTCACGACCAATGTTTTTAAAACCGGACCAGAGATCAACCGGCCGGTGAGGACACTGGGTTGGGTCAAACCGGTTCCACCAGTGGTTTAACCTGGGTTGAACCAGTTTTATAGGCTTATAATTTTATTTGAATATATTACATAGTACACAACTACACATATACTACTTATGCTAAAATTAGTAAAGAATCATAGATATAAACTTGGCTAAATTATAACTTGATACCCTCAACTTTGATAGGTACCAACTTAATACCCTAAAATTCAAAAAAGACCAAATTGCTCTCATTCCTCCCTCCCCACTCTTCCTTCCGGTGGCAGCACCCCTGCGCCCCTAGCGCCGCGCCCACCCTCCAGACGACTGCCCCTCCCCTTCCCCAGCACCCCCTTCCGGGGCTGCACCCCGCGCTCCCCCTCCTCCCCTACGCTGCGTATTCTCTACCGCGCGCATGCTGCCACAGCCGTTGGTAGAGAGAGACGGGGGGCGACGCTGGGGGAGGGGCCGCTGGGAGAGGGCGCGACGCTGAGGAGGGGGCGCAGGGGTGCAGCCGGGTGGGAAAGGAGAGGGGGGAGGGAGGAATGTGATGAGGGTAATTTTGTCATTTTAAAATTTAGGGTATCAGGTTGACGTCTATCTAAATTGAGGGTATCAAGTTGAAGAACCTGAATAGTTAAGGGTATCAAGTTGTAATTTAGCCTATAAGTTTTTATTGCATGTAAAGTCCAAACAAAAAGTCAAAAACTAACCCCAAAAAAGTTGAATTAGAAAAGTCAGGTTAAGACCAGTTTAATATACCCAACCGGGTCAGACGGTTCAGTGGTATAACCGGCCGGGTCGACCGGATTGCATAAAAGAAACCAGTTTTTGGAAAAAAAAACAGTGAGTTGGTATTAAACTAGCCCGAAATTTTTTTGGGTTCACTGGTTGACCGGTTCAATTCGCCGACTCGGTCCGATTTTTAAAACACTAGTAAGGACTGATTGTTGTGTTCATTTCCAGAGTTAGCCGTCTTAGAGTGCAAAGTCTGCAAAGTATAAGCTCCCAATCATAAATGAAGAATTGATCAAACACTATTTATGGAGAAATTATTTATTCATCCGAACTCATTACGGCACAGTGATGAGTTCATGTATTACATACCACTTTTATAGTATCATGTTATTGCTCTCTTCGTGCAGTGTTATGTGATATGTTGAAGAACAAATATCACTGCCATATGATGAGTCCGGACCACTAAATAATTTCTCGTGCTTATGAATATCTCTATGGAGCTAGCATATTTGCGTCCAAATTCGAGCCGTACTCCTCTTTACCTTTCTTTCCTCTCTCGTGAATGATGACCAATCCCCTTAGCTTGTTCCTGATGCTTCCTTCCGTTTATATTAGTATTATTACTTCTTTTTCATGGCATGGCATGGTTTGCTCATGACTGAACAGTACCATCGCCAACAAGAACACTACAACTGGGTCCGGTGCGCTTTATTCCCTCCACGAGAGAACGCCTTGGTCCGAGCGAAAGCGGACGAAAACCTAGATTCCTCCTGCAGAGGATTGACAGGTGAACAAACACCAACAGCCATATCAACATGTACTCTTCTCTTCTTCTTTTCTCTGCTGCTATAGAGCTTCTTTTAGCTCTCCTCCCTGCCTCTAGTCTTGAATGCTGCTGCATGTTCTTCTTGATGAATCCCTCCCTTTTCTTTTATGCTGTGCATTCATTCATGCAGTGTTTTTGTTTCAGTGCTTGGCTTTATTATTTCTTGGACTTAGATCATTCCAACCAATCTTCTTGGGAGGTGCATGGATTTTAGTGACACCTTGGCTTCAAGCTGGCCAGCCTCTACATACTCCATTTGTGCAGACATGTATGCATTATATATATCCATCAATAAAGAAGCTATGCAAGTTACATTCATTTGAACACTTGATCATGCCAATCTGGTGTAGGTGTGCATGTGTTTGATTATATCTGCTAATTGTGAAAGAAGAAAAAGGTAGGCAGTGGTTTTTTTTTTTTTTCCTTTCAATTAGGGTCTGCTTGGATTGAGGGGAAAAAATAACTCTTGCTTGGATTGTAGGTTTTGAGTGAAGGAAAAATTAATAAAAATATGATAGTTACAAAAATAACCTTATTATATATATTATAAAATTAAATTTGATCAAAATTTTAATTAGAACTTGTCAAATTATCTTCACAAATTAGAAAGCTACCGAGCAGCATGTTGAAAACAAGAATAAATGGAGGAAAAAAAATCATAATATTTTATAGAACAAATAATGGGTATTTACGATTTTTTAATCAAAATCCCTCAATTCCTCTCGTTAACCCTTCGATTTGGAGGGTTAAAAAAATGGACAAAGAGGGTGAAATAAACCCTCACTTAACACTCTATAACTCTTCCTCCTAAACCTCTACGTACCCTCAAACAAAGTATGATTTTATTTTTTTCTCACTTAACTTTTCCTCACTTAACCCTCAATCCAAACAAACCCTTAGTTCCACGCTTAATAAAGCTGGTTCAGCAGCTGGGTTGTCCTAGCCGAAGCTAATTTTGGTTCTCCTTGACTCGGCCTCTTATGAGGCATTTTTTTATATCCTGGGCGGTCACCCACGACCGGGACCTCTTACAGGTCACGCTGGACCTGGGGGGCTTACCCCTGGGGCGTCCCGCTTAACATAATTCAAGATCAAATCTAAGACATAATACTGCATAATTAAAGTGCCTGTCTCCCTGCCTTTGAATGTGGGGGATGTTCTTCATGTGCGTTAGTCATCTATGAAAGAGAAGGGATTTCCAATTCTTGTATCGATCAGGAGACTAGCTAGGACTGGTAATGTATAGACTACCACAGTATCTGCAGCTATTTTTGAACCATTTTGTAGCCTGGAAAGAACTAAAAAAAAAGTCCAATGAAATGCCATGCTGCTGACACTATTATCATTTAGATGTGTACTTGCGATCAACTCATGATTAGAACACTATATAATCACACTATAATGTGAAGGTATAGCTTCTAAACGGACAACAGAACTTAGCTACACCAGAAGCATGCAGCTAAGCAATAGAAGTTGAACGAGAATTACTTTCTGAAGGAAGTCCTATGTAGATATGCTAGCTAGTTCTCAAGCTTCAAGATGGTTAACTTCGTACTGGGGACAGACATTGATCATAGAAATTATTCTATGTGCCGGACGTATCATGCACCCTTCATCTTAATCCATTATATTCAGGATACAATCAGGGGCGAAGCTAGGATTCTGTATTAGAGTGGACTAGATTAGGTTGGGGTAGACTGGCCATAGATATACTCTTATAAAAAAATAAACACAAAAAATATATGAGAAAAAAAAAAATCTAGTGGGGGTTGGAGCTCACCCAGCTATAAGGTGGCTCCGTTCCTGTGTACAATCTAGCGGTTGACATGAAAGGTGCACGGTACGTCTGGTACATAGAAAAATTTCTTGATGATCAGAGGAACCAATACACACCCTTCTCCTTTCTCTAGACAAAAACATAATAACGCATTAGAGTACTAAGAACTTTAGCACTCTTAGTTACAAGCGCATCAAATGATATGAGTACTAATTTGGTCATCCTCAGCACTCTATATTTGATACATGAGTTACACTGGCATTCAGTTAAGATTTCACAAGGTCATGGGAAGAAGAAGAAATATTGTTTTTTGAGATAAAGCAGAAGAAAAATTCTACTAAATCACACAAATGAGTTCTGCAACAAGTAACTTGAACTCTGATATCCCAATATAAATACCATCAAGTATCAGGTTCTTGTATAATTATTAGCATATCGCAACCGTGAACTTTCGAAATTCGAACTTTCCATGCTCCAAAATTCAAATCAAAGCAGTTTCATCTGAAAAAAAAAAATTTTGAACATCAAAATTCAACCATCTCCATCTTCACATGAGAAGTAGCTAGCTAAATTCTAATGACAGAGATTTCAAGCTCCATTAACACACACTTCTGTAACACCAAAATAAAAATAAAAATAAAAATAAAAATAATAAATCCTACCTACAATCTCTAGTTTCTCCATCAGCCTTTCAAGAAATCACAATATATTGCCGGAGGACGAAGAGTTGAACCCCGACAGCTCCGCCGGCGGCCAACTGCCGCCAGTGTCGACTCCGTTGGCACTGCCGCCACTCCAGTAGTGATCGTTTCCGGAAATGCCTAGATACTGTCTTGCCAAGTTAAGGCCTTGAGGGTTGCTGTCCTCCATCTTCACCGAAGCCAGCTGCGTGATCAGCGCCGAGCTCGTCGTCTTCGGCAGCGCATTAGCCTCCCCGCCGTTGAACCCGTGATCGACACGGTCGTCCCCGTGTTCGCCGTCGAAAGGGTTGTAGATTCCCCCCGCTGGAGCTGTCGTCATCACTGCAGCCGACGAGCTGGCGAGCCCTCCGAGGAAAGGGAACTGCTGCAGCTGCTGGATCCTCCACTGATCCAACCCTATGCCGGAGCCGCCGCCGCCGCCCAGTTGGTAACTGGCGGTGTGGTCGACGCTCGGCTGCAACGCCGAAAAATGCATGCCGAGGTTCGGCGCTCCGTACTCGGAGAGAGCGTGGAGAGAGGCCAGGTAAGGGAGCTGGGGATGGTGTTGATGGTGGTTGGGGTAGCTGGAAGGCATCACGCTGCTCCCGCTGGTGGCGGTGGAGCTCGACGAGGAGGACGCACCGCTGCCCCCGGCGTTGTTGGCGGCGGAGGATCTGGACTTGGAGGACTTGCTCCGCTTGTTGCGGCGGCACCCTCCTCCCACGGGGACGTTGCGGAGGGCTCCGCCTCGGGTCCAGTAGCGGCGGCAGGCCTTGCAGAAGTGCCGCGGCTGCGAGAGGGAGTAGTTGTTGAAGTAGCAGAACTTGGTGTTGGCCGAGTCGCAGCGGGGGCACTTGAGGGCCTGCTCCGGCTGGGGGATCTTCGCCATGCGTGCCCGGTCCGACATCGAGCCGGGCCGAATAGAGCCTCCGTTTGCTGAGCTTGGGGTCACCTGAATTGCCTGCTGAAGCTCGTTGCCAGCATGACCGCCGCCGCCGCCACTTTGATGATGATGATGATTTTGCTGCGATTTACATAAAAGGTGATTTTTTTTTTTTTCTTTCTTTCAAAATCATTAGAAAATTTATACATATGCATGCATGGTATATTCAAGAAGGGGAAAGTAGTGAGAATAACTCCTTTAAATTTGCTTTTTTTTTTCTTCTTTTTTTTTCCTTGAAGAAGCTAAGCATCTACACAGAGACTGATTACTCACCTGGTTCCAGTTGGGTGGGTCTAGATAGAGTGGAAGAGAAGTGAAGACCATGGCTGCTTCTTCTTCTTCTTTCTTCTTTCTTCTGCTTAAGTGTATATATGATAGGGTTTGAAGTGGTTATATATTTTCTTTTCTTCTGTATGAGATGTGATCTCTTCTATCTATCTACATATATATATATATATATACACACACACACAAACTTGGTGGAGAATTAGGATTGCATTGAGAAAGGAGATGTGTTGGGAGGAGTGAGTTTCTTAGCCTTTAAGCTTCTCTTGATCAGAATTAGTGATTAGTGATAATTACTTCTACTCAAATTGATCATGTCATTGCATGGGAAAGTAGGAGAGAGAGAGATGAGAGAGAGGGAGAGAGAGAAAAGCAAGTGTTGGGTCTTGGACAATATGGAAACCCTAATTGAAGTGATTAGTATTGGTATGATTGTAGTGTATACTATAGGCAAAAGGAAAGTTGATGAGATGATTATTAAAAGGAAAAGGTTTGGTCATGATGGTCTTTGATGGGTCTCTCTTGTCTCTCTCTGCCAGTGGAGTGGGATGACATGGGAGAACTATTTTGTGTTGTTTATTCCAAAGGAGAATGTTTGAAAAGCCCTAGGAGGATTCATGAAGGAGAAATTGATAATGATGCCACCATAATATATATCCATCTAGAGTAATTGTTTATGAAATTATAAGTTATTTTAATTTGTTGGAACACTACACTACTCTCGCCTGAGAGAATCTTGCAAGGCCACACATTACTTGCAACAAATTTAACCTTCATGCATTAACCATGGATCACAAAAACACTAGTGAGTAATATATGTTAGTTCCGAGATGTACCAAAATAAAAATTTAGGTTAGAAACAACAAAGTACCATGCAAAATTTTTCAATCTGTACTCTTTTTAATCCTGGAAAAGAAGTCCAGGGATTCATGCAAGAGATTTGCTTCCCGAACTTCATGAATCCAGCAACACATGAAAAATTTCAAAACCAAGCAGACAAATAAAAGAACCCATTCTTTCTTGCAAACGTAGTTGCAATTGAGATACAACGTTCACATCATAGAAGGATGAAGAAAAAATAACCAAAACCGTTCTTCTCTTTACGTTCACAAACGCTACAATGAGATAGAACGAAAACAACAAGAGAAAAGCAAAAAATCATCTCCTTGCTAGGGTGAACAGGTCACCGTTGCTCAAAGCAAAATTCGTCCCACAGATGATCTGCTCCCAGAAACCAGCAAGTTCACACAAAACTTCTGGAACGCTCTGATCACTTTCGGATAGACTTGGAACCCATTTGAGTCGAATCTCACCGAGGCACATATAGGCCTCCTGGGGTAGGCACATAAGCCTGCTGCTGCCCCATAGTCCCTCTGTACTGGAGTGGGTTTTCTCTCTCTTCCTTGTCTGCAACTCTGAAGAGTGGTGCTCTTGATATAAAGCAAAATGGCACCTATGGGCGCATAAGAATGCTTATGCATCCATACACGTCGGCCAACCAAATTATGCAATATTTGGGTCACAGATTACTATGTCCTGACACAACGGTATGCCCTTGTCCTGCTGTACAACCTATCACGTCAGTCTGCACGTCGAAAGCAACGACAACTGAAAAAACTGACAGCGCCGAAAGCAGCCACCCACAACTAGATGCATAGCCCTTGGAAGCATAGTGCCTTAGACGCATACCGCCTGGACACAAAGTCCCAAGACGCATAGCTCCTGGACTCATAGCACCTGACACAGCTTCTAGACGTATAGCGCCGAGACGCATAGCCTCCTAGACGCATAGCGCCATGATTCATAGCGTCGAGACATGCTAATTGTAAAGTGTGCCATCAAAATGCTAATTTACGCGCTTAGACCAAGTCCGAGTCCGAGTCGCTAAGTCCCTACGGGACTTAGCTCCTATGGATTTCCTAAGAGAGTGCCAAAACAATAAATTGTTCCTAGTGACTTACACTCAACCCTCTAGGAAAATCAACACACATGGGCCACCTCAACCCATGTGCATATGACAACACAAGCATAGCTGTTATATTGTGATATACACCGTGGTGGTTTTTCAATTTGGGACTAAAAGTTCCTAAAGCTAGTGAAAACACCAACAATATAAGTTCTTTGCAACTCTCAAATATCTAGGTCCCAACAAAACTAAGAATTTGGGTCACGTCTAAGATTTTTCGTCCTACTGAGGCGGATCTATATGACCTCTACAGAATAAATTTTTGCTGGAAGCTTTCAAAATTCTCTAGAATATGGTGGAATCTTCATGAGTACTCATGATCTTTCTAGGTGCTCTAAAAGCTTCCTTAGAAATATCTAGGCCCAAAAATACTTCCTAAAATAATCCATGTAATATGCTAGTTACAGAAGCTTCATGTAAGTCTTTTGAGACACTATAAATAAGTGAGAGGTTCATTTATTCCTCACCATCTAAAAATTGTAAACTGTAACTCCCTAAACTGAATTTTGGTAAATTTTTAAGATTTTTCTAAAATATTATTTTTCATATAAAACTCGTTCTTTAGTAAGATATTTTAATAATATATTTAGTATTGTTTAAGGATATTTTAGTTTTGGGTTCGAGGATAATATTTTTGTTAATAATGATGATTATTATTTTAAGATACATCAAGTTATGCTATATTAGTCATTTTGAATATAGATTTTAATTTACTATTTTCTTGCACTCTTTGAAATGTTTGGAAAGGTACTGACCCTAATGTTCCATTTATCTTGGTTTGAAGTGAGGGGGAAGCATATTAATTAATTATTTTCTTTAATAAGATGAGTTAATTGATTAGTTATTAAATAATTATGATAATTAGCTGGTATTTGTAACTAATTCAGTTAGTTAGTTAGGGAAAACAGTTACAAGTTTAATTGTATGCCACCAGATCTACTTTTTATTACAACATTGCCACTCACTATTTTATTATAAATATTTATTACACAGTTCCCAAGTTCTGACACGCCCAGTCCCATCAGTCCATATCACATTACACTCCACTGTGTCCAATGACACCAATTGTCCTGCTGTTCTGACGAACCACCGCCGTGCGCCACCGCTCGTCACCGTCCATTGCCGGAGTTCGTTGATCCTTGTCAACAAGGACATCAGCACCGACAGTTCTCACCCCCACACGATCGAAGTTCTTTGCCACTACAGAAGCTCAGATCCTCCACATCACCAGAGTTCGCCCTGTCTTTGTAGCGGCACAGAGCCTCGATCTCGCCGGAGACGTCAACAGCACACTAGACGTCACTACCGTGACGACGAAGTGTCCAGCCATGTCCAGATCGGACACTACTCGCCTAACGTCAGAGGACCACCAGATCTCGAAGCCGCTCACACGTCAGAAAATCATCTCGTCGTCGGCATCACCACCAGCTCGCCGCCGAGCCATCGAAGCGTCTGCCACCATCAAGTCACCGAGATCCGCCGCCGTAGGCCAGATCCAATCACTGACCACCGTCTCAAGCACTGACGAGGTAGCCTCGCCTCGATTCTCTCGAACCCCCTTCTCTCTTGTTTTCTAGGGTTAGGGTTTTGCATTTGGGGAAATATTGGCCATGGATTTGGGGTTGGCTTAGGGTCTCGAGCAAGAAGAGAAAGATAATGAGAACATCTAGGGTTAAGGTTTGAAGTGACTGACACATGTGGAGAGTGAAGAAGATGAAGTCAGACTCAGGGTTAGGGTTTCCTAACGATAAGGGAGGAGAGGAATTGGGGGCTGCGTGTTTTGCGGCTGGGAAATGAAAGTTAGGTTTAGGAATTCTTTGGTGTTCGGCTGTAATGGAGAGAGAAAGTCAAGCTTTGGGTTAGGTTTTTGATACGGAATAATGGGCCGGGTCAAGTTCAGGATTGGCGGGCCGAGAATAATCTAGGTTAAAAAAAGGATTAAAAGAAGAATAAACAGACAATAGCATTAATTTAGTATGGGCTGAGATTTGGGCTGGGCCTAGCTAGTGAAAGCCGAGCCAGAGAGAGTTGAGCTGTGAGGTTAATCCAGAACTAAGGATATATTAGTAGGAACAGTGTAATAAATAGGGATCAAGCCTGGGTAGGTTGGGCTTGACAGATGTTGGGCTGATTAGGCTTGATGTAGGCTGAGCTCTCACTTTGTAATATATTTTCCATATATTTTCCTGCCTAATTATTCTATTATCTAATTAATTATTTATATTTTAGTAAATATTTCTAGATTAATATTAATGATTGTTTAAAGATAATATTATGAGTATTATCACCCATATTAGTATTTTCTCAAAAGAAAACTAGTAAGTTTTGTTTATGTTACTCTTGTAAATAGATAAAATTCTAAATTTTCAAATTACTTCTAAATAAATATGTTAAGATACTTTAAATGTATATAGTGTATATATAAATATGGTTAGCTAGTTATACCTATATTTGGCTTAGTATTGAAAATAGCTATTTGACTAGTTAGCAATAATATAGATAGATAATGTCATTAATTATAATCCTAACAAACTTGTACATAAAAACCAGGTGGACTTTCAGATTTATGCTACACTACTCTCGTTCTTCAAAAGCAAGGCAAGTACACCGACATGAACTCTTTACTTTATTTTCTGTCATACTTTTACGTTCTCATATTGGACACGAGATTCACACGATTGTATTGTGCCTTGTTCATTGTATTGTGGCTCATTGTTCTTGCAGGATTGGGAAAAATATTGACTAGTGTTTGACCACACCCAACCTAGGTATTGTGAATAGCCTAATCGTACACCTCACGTACGATTAAGCCTAATCTTGTAGAGGTATTGTGAATTGTGGATTGTGGTCCCCAGTCGGTCACACATTAGTTTAATATTTCAAATTTTACACTTTTATTGATTGTCGTGTTCACATTGATTGTCTTGTTCATTGTGTCCGTTCTGGTACTTTAGTTTTATATTGCGGTTCTTGTACCCTTGTTTCATATTGTAGTTCAGTCCATATTGCTCTTATTGTGTATTTCAGATTACATTGTAGTCTGTTTCTTGTCGGGATTATACTTTGCTCTTTTTCTGACAGGATACGTTGTAGGTGAGCTTGAGGCTACATGGAGCACGGTGATATCATTGGAATTGCAAGATTTAGTTCATTGCTTAAATTTTATTTCATGGACATTGTATTTGAGATTCATCGATCATTGTATATTTTATTTTACCGGATTTGTCGCCGGGTGGCATTATACAAATCACTTGATGGATTGTGGTGATTTCTAGGACGTTTATAGATTCTGTGGATGATTTACTTTATTATTGTGATTTGGACTTTTCCTTAGTATTGTTACAGCTTACTTCGTCGTGTCCATCGACGGCTAGACGTGTCCGACACGTACCCGATTATTCGGGAGCGGGTTATGACATTTTTTTGGTGGCCCATTCAGGTCTGTCCTAATGGTACTTAGGCTATAAAGTGCTATTAGGGGACCAACGAAACTAAGGAAAACTCATCACAGCATTTGATCCGTGAAAAATAGTTATCGGACTAGTTTTACTAAGTTTGCTCATTATCCTATAGTTAGGCCATATTTAACCATTTTTCTATTTTCAGGTGGTTCAGACAAGCAGCACCGAGATTATCAATTTTTCCTGTATTTGAGGCTTCTGAGGTTATTACCTGCATATATTTTGCTAGTATAATGTTTGATTACTAATATTTGATCATTCCTTAAATTTTCTTCTAGCATCTAGATTTTTTCTAAAAACTTCCTCATTTGCTATTTGAGACTTTGTTTCTATTGTCCTTGTCTTACTGTTTGTTTCTTATAAAACTCCTTTTTTTTTTCTAAAGAGCAGATAACTTTATTTTCTATCATGATTAAGACTTTTTAGAACTCATTTAAATTTTTACAACTCCTTTGAAATTCATGTGGATAAAGTTGAAAGAGTATTCGACGACCTACTATGATGTGGCAGATGCGCACTGCAGTCATTTACCTGGATTATGGAGACGCGGGTTCACTGCAGCCAGCTGCGTACTGGCGAGGCATGAATTCTAAGTCGAAGTAATTTCAGGTATTCATAGGTTCTCGTATATTATTGAGGCTATGTCCTAAAAGCTTAATATTTTGATCTCTTCAGTTGTTCCAATAATATGGATAAAGTTGATAGAAATATTCGGTAATTTATTATTTGAGTTATTGAGCCAAAGGTTCACTGCAGTCAGATGTACACTATACTGGCGAGACAGAAACTCTAGGCAAAGTGATTT
Source organism: Iris pallida (assembly GCA_029216955.1). Taxonomy (NCBI): domain Eukaryota; kingdom Viridiplantae; phylum Streptophyta; class Magnoliopsida; order Asparagales; family Iridaceae; genus Iris; species Iris pallida. The sequence continues at coordinate 615,485 of JANAVB010045020.1, forward strand.
CAGATATGTATAGTTTTCGGGTATTATTGAGATTATATCCGCGTTATATACGATGTTTAATATTTTATCGCCAATGACAATTTTATCGAAAAATTATCTTGATATTGATCTTATGTGAATCTCCGCAATTGATTCCATTTTCTCTTGATTTATCAGCACCTTTCTTTAATATTTGTTAGTCCAATCTTTTTTATGGTTTGATTTAGTGTATTGCATATATTTTGTTAACGGTCCCATATTTTGATTTTCAAAATTTCTTGTTCTTAGTTGTATCATTTTTGTAGTTAGCGTATTTTTGCACTTATCAAGCCTAAATAATTTTGACAATATTTTTACTAAATCATGTTTTCAAATTTTAGTCATAGTCGTGTTAGTTATACCTAAATGATTTTATTAGATTTTGGTCATAATTTTATGACTATGTTAATTTGGTACTATTTTTAATATGCCTAGATTTTTAACCTTGATCATTTCTAGAAATTGTGATTTGACTAGTTGTAGTAATTCGGATCCTATGCTTTACTAATTTTAATCATTTTCAACTTTTCATATTTGGTCAATATTAATAATGTTTATCATGTCATTTGAAATTTCGAGGATGAAATTTTTGTTGGGGGGGGGGGGGGGGGGGTAGATTTGTAACTCCCTAAACCGAATTTTGGTGAATTTTTAAGATTTTTCTAAAATGTTGTTTTTCATATAAAACTCGTTCTTTAGTAAGATATTTTAATAATATATTTAGTACTGTTTAAGGTTAATTTAGTTTTGGTTCAAGGACAATACTTTTGTTAATAATGACATTATTATTTTAAGATACATCAAGTTATGCTATATTAGTCATTTTGAATATAGATTTTAATTTACTATTTTCTTGCACTCTTTGAAATGTTTGGAAAGGGACTGACCCTAATGTTCCATTTCTCCTGGTTTGAAGTGAGGGGAAGCATATTAATTAATTATTTTCTTTAATAAGATAAGTTAATTGATTAGTTATTAACTAATTATGATAATTAGCTGGTATTTTTTAACTAATTCAGTTAATTAGTTAGGAAAAACAGTTACAATTAAGTTTAATTTATGCCACCAGATCTACTTTTTATTACAGCATTGCCACTCAATATTTTATTATAAATATTTATTACACAGTTCCCAAGTTCTGACACACCCAGTCTCATCAGTCCACATTACATTACATTCCACTGTGTCCACTGACACCAATTATCCTGCTGTTCCGGCGAACCACCGCCGCGTGACACCGCTCGTCACCGCCCATTGTCGGAGTTCGTCGATCCTCGTCAACAAGGACATCAGCACCGACAATTCTCACCACCACACGACCGAATTTCTCTGCCACTACAGAAGCTCAGATCCTCCACATCAACGGAGTTTGCCCCTGTCACGCCCCAGAACCAGAATACTGGAGAGCGGGGGCAGACATAGCCAGCTACGTACATTGAAATGGAAACCACCTCGATATACGGTCACGGCTGTCTAGATATATGAGGGTTTACTACAAGCCAATAGTCCCTTATGGTCATGAACAAGCCTAGTGTCTCAATCACAAGCAAGTAAGTAAGGTCGCAAGATGTATGTTCATTAAATATACAATAATAAGGCGTCCCAAATATTACATATTCAGCTGATCATGAAGCTAGTCGTTACAAAATCTTAGGACTAGCAAGAGTTTAGTCATACATGATCAACCCTAGGATTTGTTAATCATGTTTACAGCCCGTAGGCAGACAGTAAGTAAAAGTGCATCGAGCTAACAGGTGCCCGTCGTCTAAACGCCTCAAAAGAATAGTTTTACAACAAAGTGGGCAAAACAAAAAGAAAAACCCACTCTTGGCCCGGGTTTCGTCTAGTTGTCACCATTGGGCTAGAAGCTTGGTAGATCCTCGGGAGCTGCTCCGAAATTTGGCCACACAAAACCAGCTGGGTCAACCCCAGAAAGAGCAAGTGCCACAAGGGGGCCACGAAATAAGAACAAAAGCCAGCAAATAACACAAGAAAGACTAATATTTAATGAGAATTATGAAAACATGCCAGGATGATATACGACGAGATAACCATGAAACTATTCCGATAGCCAGGTTACAACCCGTAAACCAAACAAGGACCGGGGTTGTAACCCTTCATCTAAACAGAGCTTGGTTTTCCACCATTTATCGGCAAAATAATAATGTAAGAAATCAAGACATGAAGCAATCTTGTACTGGATCAAGACATGGCTAAACTAGTTATACCTCATTCAATCAATCACGGCCAAGCAGACGCTACGGCTTACTACTTTAACTAACTAGGGTTATCACAGGCCTAATTACTAACAAGATGCAGTGAGATTGTTCCACAGCCACAAGCCCTGCAGACCATCCAGGCTACCCAGGACAAAAATTAGAGGTTGAATTCAGGTGGGTACATCGCCCGGGAGACAAATGTACCCTTAGGTGACTTAGAGGGTGCAACACTCAACGGTACGCTGGAAATGTGCCCTACTCGACGGCAGGCTACAGATCCCAAGAGCGCCTAGGTAACGGGATTGCCTGTAGCTGTGTCATCTCTTCATGACTACTGTGTTATTCTAGTTATTAACTTTAATCCATTTTAGTAGGTACTCCTGACCGTGGTAATCAGGAGTCCCGTCCTAGACATGATGCAAGACTGGACAAGTGGATTTAACAAGCAAGCAAGAAAGAACCACCCACGGTGTCAAGACAGGTCAAGCTAAGTTATCAGGTCATGTCAAGTCAGGAGTGCGCCGTCACGGGCCACTATCAAGTTATCAAGATAAATCATGTCAGGGTACTTGTCAGGAGTGCGCCACGACGGGCCACTATCATGTCAGGTTGGTCATGTCAGGAGTGCACCACTACGGGTCACTGTCGTGTTATGCGAGTTCCTTGTCATACCGTGCCATGTACAATAGTCATTCCAAACATATTAAGTAAAATCAAGTTCATGACAAAAAGGCGTAAGGATATAAAATGGGCATAAAATATCTAAAAAATATCAATATACAGGACTATAGAAAAGCCAAGCTTAAAGAAATAAGACCAAAACTTCAAGAGCCAATGGGTTAAGCAAGGGGTTCAGGGGAGCAGCGTACGCGAAAGTCACGCACGCATGAGAGCTGCGTAGGTGAAAAGTCACACACGCTACAGAGAGCAGCGTAGGTGAAAAGTCACGCACGCTGAGAGAGCAGCGTAGGTGAAAAGTCACGCATGCTGAGGGAGCATCGTAGGTGCAAGTCACGCACGCTTCAGAGAGCAGCGTAGGTGAAAAGTCACGTAGGCTTCAGAGAGCAGCGTAGGTGAAAAGTCACGCACGCTACAGGGAGCAGCGTAGGTGAAAAGTCACGCACGCTTCAGAGAGCAGCGTAGGTGAAAAGTCACGCACGCTACAGGGAGCAGCGTAGGTGAAAAGTCACGCACGCTACAAGGAGCAGCGTAGGTGAAAAGTCACGCACGCTCAAGGAGACACGCTTCCAACAGGAAGCGTACTCAAGTCTGCGTACGCGGCGCTAAAGAGCGCGCGCAGCTCAGTGTGCGTAAGCTAAACAGCTCTGCACACTGCTCACTGTCTTCTCCAAACAGCAAGAACACCATGGATGAACCCAAGGCTTCAAAGCATCATAACTTGGCCATCCGAACTCCAAATCCAGATTTCCAAAGTTCCAACTTGGGTGAAATTGAACTCTCATCCACATGGAAACATCAAAAACTCATAAAATCCAACTTAAGAAGCTCAAACCATACAAAATCCAAAAATGGAAATAACTTAGATCTATAACAATGGAGGCTCCAAATCACAAAAACCCAAGTTCTAATGTTGATCACCATGTCCTAATCTAGCAAATGGACAAAGAAAAGAGGGTTCTCATATAGTGGCAAGATGCACTTGCCTAGGGTTGGAAGAGTTGTGTTGAGGAAGGAGAAGAAGAAGAAGAAGGAAATAAATGGTGGTTATGAGGAAAGAGAGAGGTAGGTGGGGATATAAAGAGGGGGAGTTGTGGCGGGGATGAGGGGTAACATAGTTTAAGGTGATCCAATACCTATAAACCAACCAAATCGAACCAACCCAATAAAACCGAGCCATAAGAAAACCCAAAATTCGAGAAATACCGAAATTCCACAAGCTTGAAAAAAATAAAATACATGCCAAAATCCAGATACGAGTAAAAATACAAAATACGGGAAAAATACGGGAAATGAGGGTGACAACTCTACCTACCTTAAAAGAATTCCGTCCTCGGAATTTAATCAAGGAGCTAGAGATTGTCACAACAAGCTACACTAAGCACAGGCAAGCTACACTAAGCAGTTCAATCATACAATCATACAATGCAAGCAAGGAAGGGAAAACGTAAGGCATAAGAAAGACATTATACCTCACGAGTCAAACAGGTAGGGATATCGCGATCGGATGTCGTCCTCACGCTCCCACGTTGACTCACCTAGAGAGTGATGACCCCAAGCAACACGGACTAATTTAATAGTCTTGTTCTTGAGTATCTTCTTCCTCCGGTCCAATATAGACACGGGCCTCTCCTCATACGAAAGGTTGGTACCAACAACCAATTCCGAATGGTCTAGGACGTGGCTCGGGTCCGGAATATACCATCGTAATTAGGACACATGGAATACATCATGCACCTCACTTAGCGACGACGGAAGAGCGAGACGATAGGATATATCTCCTACTCGCTCTAGAATATCGAACGACCCTATATACCTAGGACTAAGCTTTCCCCATACGTCAAAGCGAATGACGTCGCGGTTAGGCGAAATCCTAAGGAATATATGGTCACCGACAGCAAATTCTAAGGGACGCCGATGAGCATCGGCCCAATGACGCTGGCGGTCCTGGACAACTCGGAGGTGATCTCTGACCTTCCTGACCACTTCAACCGTCTGGGAAATCAATTCGGGTCCGAGCATCTGCCTCTCTCCGACATTGTCCTATGCTAGCGAGGATCTGTACTTCCTGCCATAAAGAGCCTCGAAGGGTGCCATCTGGATACTGGCCTGATAACTATTGTTGTACGAGAATTCCACCAGGTGCAGATGATTCTTCTATGAACCACCGAAGTCAAGGATACAGGATCTCAACATATCTTCAAGAGTCTGGATTGTGCGCTCTGACTGACCATCCGTCTGCGGGCGATAAGCTGAGCTGAACTGTAGGCGAGTCCCTAAACTCTTCTGTAGGCTGTGCCAAAAGTGTGATGTGAATCTTGAATTCCTGTCTGAGGTGATGCTGACTGGCACACCGTGAAGCCTGACGATCTGCCTGAGATACATCTCTGCTAACTGTGCCGTCGACTGTCCAACTTTGAATGGAAGAAAGTGTGCCACCTTGGTAAGCCTGTCCACAATTACCCAAATAGCATCTCTGCCGGCCGGAGATCTGGACAATCCGGTCACAAAATCCATGGTTATATGTTTCCATTTCCATTCTGGGATCGGTAAGGGTTGAAGAAGTCCAGCGGACCTCTGATGTTCAGCTTTAACCTGTTGGCAAACCAAACACCGAGAGACAAACCGGGCTATCTCCCTCTTCATGCCATTCCACCAGAAATGCTGACGAATATCACGGTACATCTTCGTACCACCCGGATGAATAGAATATTGAGAACTGTGGGCATCTGCCATGACTTCCCATCTGATATTCCCACTGGGTACACAAAGACGCTTACCATGTTGAAGTGTACCATCTTCATGGATACATAACTCTGGCCTTCTTCCTGCTTCACACTCTGCTCTGAGTTGCTGGATCTTGAAATCTGTTGACTGTGCCACCCGGATTCTCTCAACTATACTGGACTGAACCTGTAGACTGGCCATCAATGCCACACTGGTAGGAAGAACTACTTCAATTCCCATCTTCTGAAGATCTGTCAATAATTCTGGTTACGCCGTCAAGAGATAAACTCCGGCTCTCCTGCTCAATGCATCTGCTACAACGTTAGCCTTCCCGGGATGATACTGCAAATCCACATCATAGTCCACTAGTAGCTCGAGCCATCTTCTCTGCTGCATATTAAGGTCCTTCTGGGTGAAAACATACTTCAGGCTCTTATGATCAGTAAAGATCTCCACTCTATCTCCGTACAAGTAGTGTCTCCACAACTTCAAAGCAAACACTACCGCCGCCAATTCTAAGTCGTGGGTCGGGTAATTCTTCTCATGATCATGTAGTTGGCGTGACGCATAAGATATTACCTTCCCATGCTGCATCAAGACACACCCCAATCCTCTGCCTGAAGCGTCGTAATAAACTGTGAATCCACCGGTCCCATCTGGAAGGGTGAGAATGGGAGCCGTTATCAAACCTCGCTTCAATTTCTCAAATGATTCTTGACACTCTGCTGTCCAAATAAACGGCACATCCTTGCGGGTCAACTGGGTCATCGGCGCTGAAATCCTTGCGAAATCTGAAACGAACCGCCGGTAGTAGCTGGCCAATCCAAGGAAGCTGTGAACCTCTGCCACTGAGCTGGGTACCGGCCATGACTCGATAGCCACAATCTTCTGGGGATCCACTTCCACTCCTCCTCGGGTAATGATGTGACCCAAGTACGAAATACGATCGAGCCAGAACTCACATTTACTGAACTTGGAGTACAACTGATGCTCCCTAAGCGTCTGAAGGACGACTCTGAGATGCTGCTCCACATGCCAGGCACAATCCCTGTGCCCTGCGACAGTCTGCCACCACATGCCCTGGCTTTCCGCAATGAGAACATCCCATCGCGAAAGTCTGCTTCTGCTTCTGCTGCTGCGTGTACGTCGGGGTCGAATGCTGAACCGACGTCACTGAGGCCGCCCGCCTCGGAGTTCCAATGGTCAATCCCCTAGCTGCCGGGGCTGGAGCTGATAATTGGTGCATCTGAATGTGGGACCGCTTCCTACTTTCGGTCCTATCCACGATCCTCTGGGAGGTGTACTCATGCCTCCTAGATGCTCTCAAGACCGCATCGAACGTCTGGTGCTCGAACTGCTCAACCGCCAACAAGATCTCCAAATGTAGTCCCTGCTGGAACCGCTGGGCCCTATCAAACTCGGTCGCCACCAAGGTGGGGGCAAACCTACTGAGTCTAGAAAACTCCGATGCATAACTGTCGACCGTTCTGCCTCCTTGCTTCAAGTTGGCAAATCTGGTCTGCAGGTCATACCGAGCCACAGCATCGAAATACTTCGTCTGGAATCTCTCTCTAAATACTGCCCAAGCAATGGGTGCCACTAATCCCATGGCTTGCGCCGCCCACCAACTGCGAGCCAAGTCCAACAACTGCAGGCGTACCACCGCCACCTTCTCCTTCTCAGGTGTCCTAGCTACTTCCAGAATCACCTCGGTATCCTGAAGCCATGCATCCGCGGCAATCGCATCCTCGGTGCCGTCGAAGAAAGGAGGGTTCAATCGCTTGAAGCTGTTCGTCGCCTGGTTCCCTGGATGTCCGCCTCGGGTCAAAACATCTTGAACTGTCTGGTGCAGGGCGTCGCTTCGACGATCCTGGGAAGCTATCAAAGTTCTGATAAGGCCTACTAAGGTACCATCATCTGGCTCTGTGGGCTGGACGGGCCGAACTGGTGACTCTCCTCCAGTAGGCACAACTCTGGAGGCTACCCCGGAATGCTGGGCTTGATCTCCGGGTTGCTGCTATTCCACGGGAAATGCTCTATCTCATCCATCGGTAGGACCAGGTACAGTGCCGCTGAAGAAGACGACACAGGAAACAATAAGGAAAGGACCAGGACAGATCAATGATATAAGCACAGGATCAGGACAAGAATCCAGGAATTTAGAAGATGCGAACAGAGATCAAGGACGAGTACTAATTGAGACATCTATCTGGTAAACCCCTACACATCTTGTCACCCTCATTTCCCGTATTTCCCGTATTTTCCTGTATTTTGTATTTTTTACTTGTATTTTGATTTTGGCATGTATTTTTATTTTTCTCGACTTGTGGGATTTCGGTATTACTCGTATTTTGGGTTTTCTCATGGCTCGGTTTTAATTGGGATGGTTTGGTTTGGTTTGGTTTATTGGATCACATTAACCTATGCTACCCCTCATCCCCACCACAACTCCCCCTTTTTATATCCCCATATACCACTCTCTCTCCTCATAACTTTCCCCATTAATTTTCCTTCTTCTTCTTCTTCTCCTTCCTCAACACAACTCTCCTAACCCTAGGCAAGTGCATCTTGCCACTACATGAGAACCCTCTTTTCTTTGTCCATTTGATAGATTAGGACATGGTGATCAACATTAGAACTTGGGTTTTTGTGATTTGGAGCCTCCTTTGTGATAGATCTAAGTTATTTCTATTTTTGGATTTTGCATGGTTTGATCACTTTAAGTTAGATTTTCATGGGTTTTGGTGTTTGCAAGTGGAAGAGCATTCAATTCTACCCGAGTTGGAACTTTGGAAATCTGGATTTGGAGTTTGGACGGCCAAGTTATGATGCTTTGAAGCTTGAGTTCATCCATGGTATTCTTGCTGTTTGGAGAAGACAGTGAGCAGTGGCAGAGCTTCTTAGCTTACGCCACGCAGCCTTGAGTACGCTTTCTGTTGGAAGCGTGTCTCCTTGAGTGTGCGTGACTTTCACGTATACTGTGTCCCTTGAGCGTGCGTGACTTTTCATCTACGCTGCTCTCTGTAGCGTGCGTGACTTTTCACCTACGCTGCTCTCTGTAGCGTGCGTGACTTTTCATGTACACTGCTTCCCTAGCGTGCGTGACTTTTCACGTATGCTGCTCTCTTAGTGTGCGTGACTTTTACGTACGCTGCTCTCTCAGCGTGCGTGACTTTTCACCTGCGCTGCTCCCTGTAGCGTGCGTGACTTTTCACCTACGCTGCTCTCTCAGCGTGCGCGACTTTTCACCTACGCTGCCCCTTGAGCGTGCGTGACTTTTCACCTACGCTGCTCCCTGTAGCGTGCGTGACTTTTCACCTACGCTGCTCCCTTGAGCGTGCGTGACTTTTCACATACGCTGCCCCTTGAGCGTGCGTGACTTTTTACATACGCTGCCCCTTGAGCCCTTGCTTAACCCATGAGCCCTTGGAGTTTTGGTTTTATTTCTTTAAGCCTGGCTCTTTTATAACCCTGTATTTTGATATTTTATTAGATATTTTATGCTCATTTTATATCCTTACGCCTTTTGTCATAAACTTGATTTTACTTGATATATTTGGAATGGCTATTGTACATGGCATGGTGTGACAAGAACTAGCATAACACGACAGTGACCCGTCGTGGTGCACTCCTGACATGACCAACCTGACATGATAGTGGCCCGTCGTGGCGCACTCCTGACAAGTACCCTGACATGATTTATCTTGATAACTTAACTTGACTTGCCTTGACACCGTGGGTGGTTTTTTTCTTGCTTGCTTGTTAAATCCACTTGTCTTGTCTTGCATCATGTCTAGGACGTGACTCCCTGGTTTTTCACGGTCAGGGATTCGCACTGAACATGGATTAGGCTAATGACTAGATCTAACTATAGTTCATGAAGAATTTTTCAGTTACCTGTTGCCCCTTTGGTCCCGGCCTTATATATATATACTTGGGATTTGTTGCTATCCGTCGAGATGAGTGCACTTCCAACCCGCCGTCGAGTGTGGTACCTTAGGACACATGTATCTTACTACAGTGTGTCTGCTATATCCTGCTATCTTTTTCTTTTCTTGCTGGGATCACTCAGGTAGTAACAAACAGGTAACCGGACTTGGAATTCTCACTGCATCTTGTTAGTAATTAGGCCTGTGATAACCCTAGTTAGTTAATGTAGAAAGCCGTAGACAATGGTTGGCCGTGATTGCTTGGATGGAGTCTAGTCCAGTATAGTATTGTCTAGAATTGATCGATTGTACCAGAATGATTGAAAGATTGTCACTATAAGGATTGTCACTCCAGATTGTTACTTGACCTGATTTCTTATATTTATCTTGCCGATAAATGGTGAGAGAAACCAAGTTCGGTTCAGACGAAAGGTTACAACCCCGGTCCTTATTTGGTTTACGGGTTGTAACCTAGCTATCTGAATAGTCCCATGGTCATCTCATCGTATATCATCCTGTCATGCTTTCCCATATGTCCTATCTTTCAGTGATTCTATGCAGGATTGTCTTTTATAATTACCCATCATGCTTTTCTTAAATTACTGCCTTTTTATTACGTAATTATATTATTGTGCTAATTGCTGGCTTTGTTCTTATTTTGTGGCCTCCTTTGTGGCACTTGCTCTTTCTGGGGTCTGACCCAGCTGGTTTTGTATGGCCAGATACCGGAGCAGCATTAAAGGATCTACCTGTCTTCCAGCCCGATGGTGACCACTAGACGGAACCCGGGCAACGAGTGAGTTTTATTTTGCTCTTCCACTCCCTTGTAAAAATATTCTTTTGAGGCGTTTAGCCGCCGAGCAAGTGTTAGCTCGTGTGCAACTTTATTTACTGTCTGCCTACGGGCTGTAATCATGATTGGCAACTCGAGGTTGATCATGTATGACTTAACTCTTGCTAGTCCTTACATTTTGTACGACTAGCTTCATGATCATCTGGATATGTAATGTTTGGGACGCCTTACAATTGTATATTTGGTGATATGATATCTTGTGATTATTATTAGTTGGTTGAGATTGAGACAATAGGATAATTTATAACCTTAAGAGACTGATGGCTTGTAGATAAACCCTCACATATCTAGACAGCCGTGACCGTATGGTGAGATGGATTCCATTTTATTATACGTAGCTGGCTATGTCTGCCTCCGCTCTCCAGTATTCTGGTTCTGGGGCGTGACACATCTTGATTGACAAGACCTGCATGGGCCACCACTTAAACCATGTCACGCCCCAGAACCAGAATACTGGAGAGCGGGGGCAGACATAGCCAGCTACGTACATTGAAATGGAAACCACCTCGATATACGGTCACGGCTGTCTAGATATATGAGGGTTTACTACAAGCCAATAGTCTCTTATGGTCATGAACAAGCCTAGTGTCTCAATCACAAGCAAGTAAGTAAGGTCGCAAGATGTATGATCATTAAATATGCAATAATAAGGCATCCCAAATATTACATATTCAGCTGATCATGAAGCTAGTTGTTACAAAATGTTAGGACTAGCAAGAGTTTAGTCATACATGATCAACCCTAGGATTTGTTAATCATGTTTACAGCCCGTAGGCAGACAGTAAGTAAAAGTGCATCGAGCTAACAGGTGCCCGTCGTCTAAACGCCTCAAAAGAATAGTTTTACAATAAAGTGGGCAAAACAAAAAGGAAAACCTACTCTTGGCCCGGGTTCCGTCTAGTTGTCACCATTGGGCTGGAAGCTTGGTAGATCCTCGGGAGCTGCTCCGAAATCTGGCCACACAAAACCAGCTGGGTCAACCCCAGAAAGAGCAAGTGCCACAAGGGGGCCACGAAATAAGAACAAAAGCCAGCAAATAACACAAGAAAGACTAATATTAAATGAGAATTATGAAAACATGCCAGGATGATATACGACGAGATAACCATAGAACTATTCCGATAGCCAGGTTACAACCCGTAAACCAAACAAGGACCGGGATTGTAACCCTTCATCTGAACAGAGCTTAGTTTCCCACCATTTATCGGCAAAATAATAATGTAAGAAATCAAGACAGGAAGCAATCTTGTACTGGATCAAGACATGGCTAAACTAGTTATACCTCATTCAATCAATCACGGCCAAGCAGACGCTACGGCTTACTACTTTAACTAACTAGGGTTATCACAGGCCTAATTACTAACAAGATGCAGTGAGATTGTTCCACAGCCACAAGTCCTGCAGACCATCCAGGCTACCCAGGACGAAAATTAGGGGTTGAAGTCAGGTGGGTACATCGCCCGGGAGACAAATGTACCCTTAGGTGACTTAGAGGGTGCAACACTCGACGGTGCGCTGGAAATGTGCCCTACTCGACGGCAGGCTACAGATCCCAAGAGCGCCCAGGTAACGGGATTGCCTGTAGTTGTGTCACCTCTTCATGACTACTGTGTTATTCTAGTTATTAACCTTAATCCATTTTAGTAGGTACTCCTGACCGTGGTAATCAGGAGTCCCGTCCTAGACATGATGCAAGACTGGACAAGTGGATTTAACAAGCAAGCAAGAAAGAACCACCCACGGTGTCAAGACAGGTCAAGCTAAGTTATCAGGTCATGTCAAGTCAGGAGTGCGCCGTCACGGGCCACTATCAAGTTATCAAGATAAATCATGTCAGGGTACTTGTCAGGAGTACGCCACGACGGGCCACTATCATGTCAGGTTGGTCATGTCAGAAGTGCACCACTACGGGTCACTGTCGTGTTATGCGAGTTCCTTGTCATACCGTGCCATGTACAATAGTCATTCCAAACATATTAAGTAAAATCAAGTTCATGACAAAAAGGCGTAAGGATATAAAATGGGCATAAAATATCTAAAAAATATCAATATACAGGACTATAGAAAAGCCAAACTTAAAGAAATAAGACCAAAACTTCAAGAGCCAATGGGTTAAGCAAGGGGTTCAGGGGAGCAGCGTACGCGAAAGTCACGCACGCATGAGAGCTGCGTAGGTGAAAAGTCACACACGCTACAGAGAGCAGCGTAGGTAAAAAGTCACGCACGCTGAGAGAGCAGCGTAGGTGAAAAGTCACGCACGCTGAGGGAGCATCGTAGGTGCAAGTCACGCACGCTTCAGAGAGCAGCATAGGTGAAAAGTCACGCACGCTTCAGAAGCAGCGCAGGTGAAAAGTCACGCACGCTACAGGGAGTAGCGTAGGTGAAAAGTCACGCACGCTTCAGAGAGCAGCGTAGGTGAAAAGTCACGCACGCTACAGGGAGCAGCGTAGGTGAAAAGTCACGCACACTACAAGGAGCAGCGTAGGTGAAAAGTCGTACACGCTCAAGGAGACACGCTTCCAACAGGAAGCGTACTCAAGTCTGCGTACGCAGCGCTAAAGAGCGCGTGCAGCTCAGTGTGCGTAAGCTAAACAGCTCTGCACACTGCTCACTGTCTTCTCCAAACAGCAAGAACACCATAGATGAACCCAAGGCTTCAAAGCATCATAACTTGGCCATCCGAACTCCAAATCCAGATTTCCAAAGTTCCAACTTGGGTGAAATTGAACTCTCATCCACATGAAAATATCAAAAACCCATAAAATCCAACTTAAGAAGCTCAAACCATACAAAATCTGAAAATGGAAATAACTTAGATCTATAACAATGGAGGCTCCAAATCATAAAAACCCAAGTTCTAATGTTGATCACCATGTCCTAATCTAGCAAATGGACAAAGAAAAGAGGGTTCTCATGTAGTGGCAAGATGCCCTTGCCTAGGGTTGGGAGAGTTGTGTTGAGGAAGGAGAAGAAGAAGAAGAAGGAAATAAATGGTGGTTATGAGGAGAGAGAGAGGTAGGTGGGGATATAAAGAGGGGGAGTTGTGGCGGGGATGAGGGGTAACATAGGTTAAGGTGATCCAATACCTATAAACCAACCAAACCGAACCAACCCAATAAAACCGAGCCATAAGAAAACCCAAAATACGAGAAATACCGAAATTCTACAAGCTTGAGAAAAAATAAAATACATGCCAAAATCCAGATACGAGTAAAAATATAAAATATAGGAAAAATACGGGAAATGAGGGTGACAACTCTACCTACCATAAAAGAATTCCGTCCTTGAAATTTAATCAAGGAGCTAGAGATTGTCACGACAAGCTACACTAAGCACAGGCAAGCTACACTAAGCAGTTCAATCATACAATTATACAATGCAAGCAAGGAAGGAAAAACATAAGGCATAAGAAAGACATTATACCTCACGAGTCAAACAGGTAGGGATATCGCGATCGGATGTCGTCCTCACGCTCCCACGTTGACTCACCTAGAGAGTGATGACCCCAAACAATACGGACTAATTTAATAGTCTTGTTCTTGAGTATCTTCTCCCTCCGATCCAATATAGATACGGGCCTCTCCTCATACGAAAGGTTGGTACCAACAACCAATTCCGAATGGTCTAGGACGTGGCTCGGGTCAGGAATATACCATCGTAATTAGGACACATGGAATACATCATGCACCTCACTTAGCGACGACGGAAGAGCGAGACGATATGATACATCTCCTACTCGCTCTAGAATATCGAACGGCCCTATATACCTAGGACTAAGCTTTTCCCGCACGCCAAAGCGAATGACGCCACGGTTAGGCGAGATCCTAAGGAATATATGGTCACCGACAGCAAATTCTAAGGGACGCCGATGAGCATCGGCCCAATGGCGCTGGCGGTCCTAGGCAACTCGGAGGTGATCTCTGACCTTCCTGACCACTTCAACCGTCTGGAAAATCAATTCGGGTCCGAGCATCTGCCTCTCCCCGACATCGTCCCATGCTAGCGAGGATCTGTACTTCCTGCCATAAAGAGCCTCGAAGGGTGCCATCTGGATTTTCACAAGCTTGAGAAAAAATAAATTCGGGTCCGAACCAACCCAATAAAACCGAGCCATGAGAAAATCTAAAATACGAGAAATACCAAAATTCCACAAGCTTGAGAAAAAATAAAATACATGCCAAAATCCAGATACGAGTAAAAATACAAAATACGGGAAAAATACGGGAAATGAGGGTGACAGCCCCACCTTTGTAGCGACATAGAGCCTCGATCTCGCTGGAGATGTCGACAGCACACTAGACGTCACCACTGCGACGATGAATTGTCCCACCGTGTCCAGATCGGAAACTTCTCGCCTAACGTCAGAGGACAATCAGATCTCAAAGCCGCTCACACGTCGGAGAAGCATCTCGTCGTCGGCATCACCACCAGCTCGCCGCCGAGCCATCAAAGCGTCTGCCACCGTTAAGTCACCGAGATCCGTCGCTGTAGGCCAGATCCGACCGCTGACCACCGTCTCAAGCGCCGACGAGGTAGCCTTGCCTCGATTCTCTCGAACCCCCTTCTCTCTTGTTTTATAGGGATATGGTTTTGTATTTTGGGAAATGTTGGCCATGGATTTGGGGTTGGCTTAGGGTTTCGAGCAAGAAGAGAAAGATGATGAGAACATCTAGGGTTATAGTTTGAAGTGACTGACACATGTGGCGAGTAAAGAAGATGAAGTCAGACTCAAGGTTTGGGTTTCCTAACGACGAGGGAGGAGAGGAATTGGGGGCTGCGTGTTCTGCGACTGGGAAAGGAAAGTTAGGTTTAGGAATTCTTTGGTGTTCGGCTGTAATCGAGAGAGAAAGTCAAGCTTTGGGTTAGGTTTTTGATATGGAATAATGGGCCGGGTCAGGTTCAGGATTGGCGGGCCGGAAATAATCTAGGTTAAAAGAAAGGAGAAAAGGAAGAATAAACAGACAGTAGCATTAATGTAGTATGGGCTGAGATTTGGACTGGGCCTAATGAAGGCCGAGCTAGAGAGAGTTGAGTTGTGAGGTTAATCCAGAACTAAGGATATATCAGTAGGAACAGTGTAATAAATAGGGATCAAGCCTGGGTAGGTTGGGCTTGACAGATGTTGGGCTGATTAGGCTTGATGTAGGCTGAGCTCTCATTTTGTAATATATTTTCCTGCCTAATTGTTTTATTATCTAATTAATTATTTATATTTTAGTAAATATTTCTAGATTAATATTAATGATTGTTTAAAGATAATATTATGAGTATTATCACCCATATTATTATTTTCTTAAAAGAAAACTAGTAAGTTTTGTTTATGTTACTCTTGTAAATAGATAAAATTCTAAATTATCAAATTACTTATATATGATGTAAGTACAAATTCATGTTAATAAGTGGGATGAAAGTCAAAAAATCCCAATAAGTTAAGATACTTTAAATGTATATATTATATATATAAATATGGTTATCTAGTTATACCTATATTTGGCTTAGTATTGAAAATAGCTATTTGACTAGTTAGCAATAATATAGTTAGATAATGTCATTAATTATAATCCTAACAAACTTGTACCTAAAAACCAGGTGGACTTTCAGATTTATGCTACATTACTCTCGTTCTTTCAAAGCAAGGCAAGTACACCGACTTGAACTCTTTACTTTATTTTTTGTCATACTTTCATGTTCTCATATTGGACACGAGATTCACACGATTGTATTATGCCTTGTTCATTGTATTGTAGTTCATTGTTCTTGCGGGATTGGAAGAAATATTGACTAGTGTGTGACCACACCCAAACTAGGTATTGTGAATAGCCTAATCGTACACCTCACGTACGATTAAGCCTAACCTTGTAGAGATATTGTGATATTATGAATTGTGGATTGTGGTCCCCAGCCGGTCACACATTAGTTTAATATTTTAAATTTCACACTTGTATTGATTGTCGTGTTCACATTGATTATCTTGTTCATTGTGCCCATTCTGGTACTTTAGTTTTATATTGCAGTTCTTGTATCCTTGTTTCATATTGTAGTTCAATCCATATTGCTCTTATTGTGTATTTCAGATTACATTGTAGACTGTTTCTTGTCGGGGTTGTGCTTTGCTCTTTTCCTGATATGATACATTGCAGGTGAGCTTGAGGGTACATGGAGCACGGTGATATCATTAGAATTGCAAGATTTAGTTCATTGCCAAGATTTTATTTCATGGACATTGTATTTGATATTCATCATTATATATTTTATTTTACCGAATTTGTCTCCGAATGACATTGTACAAATGACTCGATGGATTTGTGGCGATTTCTGGGACGTTTATAGATGCTGTGGATGATTTACTTTATTATTGTGACTTGGAGTTTTCCTTAGTATTGTTACAGCTTACTTCGTCGTGTCCATCGACGAAGGTTGGGCGTGTCCGACACGCATCCGATTATTCGGGAGCGGGTCGTGACCCTTGTTAGCAATCACCCGAATAAAACTCGTATTATATGCGATTTTTTTCGTATCTTTCATAAACGTTTAATACTTGCGTACTTTTGACAGATCCAAATCAGTACATAAATTTTAAGCATGCAAAATTTTAAACATGTTCTGTATAAATTATTGACAAATTTGGTACAATAAACATGCTAGGAACCTGTTTAATTAACCAAATTTGACAACATATTTAAGAATGTAAAGTTTCTAACCTCAATATTTTCATTTTTCGAACATTTGACCGAATTTTTGAACGTATTTTATTTGCACTGAGCCGATTTATACTCGTACTTTTGCCGTCCCGAATTTTTTCCGTTTGCCGAATTGCTAACAAGGGTCGTGACATAAACTCTCTCTAGTATATAGTAAAGTTTTCAAACTTCCAATCTCTCTCTTGCTCCACATTGTTCTCATTCGTCTTAGCGATCTAGCTAAGCATTTGGAAAATGTCGATAGAAAGCTTGTGCGCCACACGGATCGAAATATAGAGAAAAATACTAAGTTCGTGACAATAGACTATCATAGAAAAGAACCAATTGTGTTGAGACGTATACATCCATATGGTAAGGATGGACCATATTTTGCTCTAGCATCCTTCGATTAACTTAAATTAATGGATTGAACCAACATAAGACTCTAAGGTCCAACAAGGAAAAAAATCCACTCTCACTTTCAAAGTGAAAAACGAATCCGGAAAGAGAGAGAGAGTTTCTCGAGCGGGGAAGAAAGACAAAAGTGCTCAAGTTCGCTGTGTAAAGCAAGAAACAAGCATTGAGTCAAGTCGAAATAGCATGTCAGAAACCCGGATGACAAGAAGAAGCAGGAAGAACATAACGATAAGAAGTCACTATCGGCCGGCTGATTGTCTTTTGACGGGAGAAACAACAAGTGGGTGTGACGCCTTTAAAAGCCTAAAAGCCAAAAAACCAAAAGTTCTTCGTTCACACCTTTTAGCCTCTGTTACAGAAGCGGAAGGATCAATCAGTAAGTGAGAAAAATATACATAAAAGGAAAATATAGATCATTAACAATGATCCAAATGCAGGGACAAAGCCATATTTTGGAGTAGGGTGTGCTAGCTAATAGACTAATAGTTATTGCCGACTAGGAGAGCGGCGAGCCGAGAGCAGGAGAGAGAGGGCTGCGTCGTTGTAGTGTACCAGTCAGTGCCGACGGTCGGACTGGAGAGGGAGTCCGGGGGTGGGGGAGCAGGCACTACTGCCTGTTGGGTTTGGCGGTGGGAACTTGACTTGGGAGTAAGGATCCCCCCCACCACCACCCTATATGGCTCACTATATGCATATGCGTATCAACGATGATCTAATGAGAAGAAGGTTCAAGGAGGCCGGGAGAGTCTAATAAGCTTTCAAGAAGGATTGAGTGTAAGTAATTGTAAAATCTTAGTGAACTTTTGGTGGATTTTTTAGTTATTTCTATACCTTAATAATTTGTGATCATTTCTCTTGGATATCAGGCCAGGGTCATAGCCAAAGACTGAGAATGAAACCTCCTATTACAAAATTTCATATTTTTTTTCTTTGCACTTAACTGTCACAATCAAAAGAGTGTCATCATTCTCACATATGTAAGCACAATTCACATTTCCTATATATTTAATCCAATGGTGCCATCATTCTCATGGTCGACAATCATTCAATTGAAATTTTCTTTACCTACCGGTAATTTAGATTCTTATAATGAAAGATAACCTGTTCAACAACGTACAACTAAGAACATTATCTTAAACTTCAAGAGGAACCCCATCTCTCTACATATAAAAGTCCCACCTGTTTCTTACAAAATAACGTCTTGACTAAATTATCCTCAAACTACAAAAGTATAGACAAGAAGATTATAGTAATTTGCATCCTAACTATAATGTGTCTCTCTATCTCTACCAAATGCTAGCTGACAAGTTCCCTCCTCTTCCTCATCATCTTCAATTCTAAAACATCAGTCCCCTCTTCTTCCTCTTCAGGAGGTTATAGTAATTTTTTTCATAATTATTAAGACAATTATTAAAACAATTATTACACTACACAAGTATCAAAATAAATTTGATAATAAATGTAACCTCCACCTCCACTACACAAGTAAATTATTAAGGCAATTATTACATTACGGTACCCCTCTCTCTCTCTCTCTATATATATATATATATATATATATATATATATATATATATATATATATATATATATATATATATATATATAATGAAGCACAAACGTCTGCCCCCTCCTCTTCCTCTTCATTTATAAAACATCAGCCTCCAACCCTTTTGTCTACACACTCTCTCGCCATCGACCGAGTGCCGATTGCTTGTACCCCTTACCAGCACATTCTCCTTTGCGCTGCACTCGGCAGTGCCTACGTGTTAGACCTTCTATTGAACACCGTTGGAGTCGACCATTTCGTTGACTTGTGGCGAATAACAGTATTTTTCACTAAGGTGAACTCGATCTCTCTTTCTTTATTTCTCTACTGTCTTTGCTTTCTATTTTAATAAAAAAAACTACGAAAGCAGCAAGGGTCGGTTGCCATGCTTGTATGGAAGAAGATTAATTTATGCACAATACAGAGTACATATATCATTGTTTAGGAACAACTATAGAGAAGGGGAGCACTTGCTTTCCTTAATACTTTATTTATGATAAGTTAGGACTGAAGACATTATATTTTATGCTTATTTGCTTAGAGGTCAGGCATATCTTCAAGTCCACTATGCATGTACAAAAGTATTAGACAAAGAAGAATTGATAACAGTTGCCAACAAGACACTGTTCATGTGTGGCAACATAGCCTCTCCGTATTAGAATACTATTCACATGGACCCACCCTTATCATGTGGAGGAAGAAAGAAATAAAAACAAAGCTATTAATTCCATCTCTCCCAGCATAATATTTTGGTTGCCTTCTTTGCTCTTAACTCCTTCCAATATTCTCTATTTGCATCTAAACCCCATCTTAAACTAAATTATTACAGTACCTTTATATATATATATAGATATATATATATTTATATATATATATATATATATATATATATATATATATTTTATATATATTTATATATATATATATATATATATATATATATATATATATTTAATATATATATATATATATATATATATATATATATTGGAAGAAGGTGAAAAAATGTCTTCCCCCAGCCCAATCCCTCCCCCCCTCTTCCCCTCCTGACCTCCTCCGCCGTCCGCCGCTCCCGTCCACCCACCCTCTAGCCAGCCGGCTCCACTGTCCTCCCATTTTGCCCTTCGCCGGCGACGCGGTCGGAGTCGACGCGTTTCCCTATATCCTGCCGCTCCTTCACTTTCCGGTGGACCAGGTCCTCCAGCGGGCTGCCTCCCTCGTCAGTCCGGTAGGACCCAGGTCGGCTGGACCCGCCTCGGTCTTTGTCGCCGACCCCCCCTGCTCCTCCCTCCCCTCTATTCTGGGGATGCCTCCTCCTCAGAATTTACCCCACGTTGACAGCATCCTTGCTCGTCGACATTGGATGTTCTCCTCCGGTCGCCTCCTCGTCGCGTCCGGCAGCCTCAGCCGAGCAGCGAACCTCCTCCTCAGAGTCGGCGGACGATTCGATTGTCGGCCAGGCCGCCTCGGGATGCGGAGGAGGACAGCCGCTCCTTGTCTCGGACGGCACCCCCGGACAGCTGTCCCTAGCATCATCCCCCTCCCCCTTCGGCTTCCCCCCTTCATCCTCCTCCTGCTCGTCCCTCCCGTGCATGGTCGCAGGCACAGATCGCCCTGGTCGGCCGGTCCTCGGTGCATCTCCGGTGGACCCCCACCGTGTTAGCGGTACCTCTGCGGTGGCCTCCTCCCCCCTGCCCCGGCGTTGGACGGCATGCTCCGACGTCCGCTGAGGACTCGATTTCTCCACCGGAGGAGGGTACGACGTAGTCACGGTAGGCACCCTCTTTGACGCATCGGGAGCCGGCGTTAGCCCCGCCGCTGCGGTGGCCCCCTCCCCCCAACCCCGATGTTGATCGACCAGCCAAGGCGTCCTCTGTGGGCCTGTCCTCGGTTCCCCCCTGGTGGGGTGCATGGAGCCGCAGGCCACGTCCCATCCCACCTCGTTTACAACATCAGGCGTCAACCTCGTGTGGCGCGCTCCTCGCATACCGAGCATTGATGCTAGCGCTTCAGCTTCCTTGGTATCTTCGCTCTACGCTGGCATCTCTGTCTCCCCATTTATGCGGCCTGGGGGTCCCCTCCTCTTGCAGCCCTTCCAGCCCTTCCTTCTACGCGGGTGACTCAGCTCCTAGTAGGCCCCGCTCTCCACGCGGGTTCTCCTCCACCAGCCCCCCTCTACGCGGATGTCGCCATGTTTCGTGGGCCCCACTCTTCTTGCGGGCATCCCGGCCACCCCCTCTACGCGGGTGTCCTCGCTTCATGCGGGCCCCCGGCCGTCCCCCATTTGCGCGCCACGCGATACCCTCTCGGGGACCCCTTGCTGGGTCAGGCCCCGGCTCCCCAGGTGGTCGCCTGCGCAGATTTTTCCCCCCCACAGGCCTTTGCCTGCTCGGGTCCCACCTTGGCGCAAGCCATTTTTTCCCTGGCCGTTGCCGGTGCGGTCATTCACGCCGAAGGACCCCCTTTTCTGACGCCTTCATGCGGTGCTAATCCGATCACCCTGGCGCTTCACCAACCCCTCCAGGCCCAGGCCGTCTTCTCCCAACCCCCCCAGGCCCAGGCCGTCTTCCCCCAATCCCTGGCGCCTGCCATTTTAGCTGCGTCTTCCCTTCCCGGCGTCGGTCTTGTGGCACCGGTGTCCGTCGTCCCTTTGGGCGCTTGGGCCGGGTCTCCTGTCGGTCCTCCTGCACCCTCGGGAGCCCCCACAATGGGATACGGACCGCCAACCCTCTCTGCCCCGGGCTTCTCGGCTTCCGAAGCCCTACCTAGCACTCCCTCTTTCGCGGATGCTCTTAGGCCGGATCGCGTTCAGCTCGCCCCCACTCCGGTCGCAGAAGTGGTGCTGCCGGACGTCACTCTGGCGCCACCTCCGGACGGTACCCCATCCGGGTCCCCTTCTCCAACGCGAAGATCCGTTCTCTATCCTTCCCCTGCAACAGGACTTTGGTCCTTAAGTACGGATCCAGATGCCCTAAAATCTCAATCGTTAGGGAGGCTATCACCGGTTGGGGCCTCTCGGCGACATACCGGATAGCTCCTCTCGACCCCAAACACCTGTTTCTACACCTAACCTCCGACCAGGACTATAGCAGAGTATGGGCAAAGGGAACTACCAAAATTGACACACAGATCGCAAAAATTGTCAAATGGTCTCCGAATTTCAACCCTAAAATCGATTCGACCATCATCACCTCCTGGATCACCCTACCCAATCTCCCCCTGGTGTGCTTTCCAGCAACAACCCTCAAGCGGATCGCCAGCTCTTTCGGGTCCCTCGTGGCCATCGTCGAAGAAACGCGAAACCTCTCAAAATGTAACTACGTAAAGATTTGCGTAGAGTTGGACCTCGCAAAAGATCCACCCAAATTGATTGAGATAGAACTCGGAGATCAGACATTCAGTCAATCGCTGGTATATGACAACAGCATAATCTTCTGCCAACACTGTCAGATGAGCGGCCATTCTGTGCGGTACTGCTTCCGCGCCCACCGCGAACTCAAGAAACCTGATCCCAGGAAAACGCGCGAGCAAGTCGCGCCATCCCCCTTCCGTATCCCCCGCCAATCCTTCCCCCCAACCCCCCAACTCCCATCTAATGTCCCTCCATCCAGACTGACTCTGACACCGCCCATCCTCTTCTCTCGCCATCACACTCCATAATTCCTTCGGAGCTCTCGAATTAGCACCCTCTGATTGCACTCTCGAGACGCCTATCACCGGTTGTCATCCCAATCCCCCACCCACTCCCCCAAATAGCTTCACCATCGTGCCCCTCCAGATCCTCCCTATCACCCCAATCTCCTCCGCTTCACCCCCTCCAGCCTCCTTGTGCGGCCAGGTGCCCTCCAGTGTGCAGCCATCGGCCGGGCACCGCCCACCCCCTCCCGGTGTGGAAGCGGACTCGTCGTCCGTTGCCGACCCGCCCCACTGCGCAGATCCCAAGCGGACACACCACCTCTGCAAAGCCGTCGACCCTCTCCGCCCTTCCTCCCCTCTCACTGGGAGATTTTGGCAGGCCAAAGAAGCAGGCTTCCTAGATCGCGACAATCTTCTATGCGCTTTGTCAGAGTTAGAAGACTCTGACACTTCCCTAACGATAGTCGACAGTTTCAATACGGGCTCGAATAGGTCCCACGAATTGGCCAGCGGCAGTCCAAAAAACAATCCGCATAAGAAAAAGAAGAAAAACAAGAAACAAAAATAGCAAACGGCGTTGACCACGAGATCTGCCGCAAAGCTTCATAATACCCCCACATCCTCCCTCAATGCCTAACATTCTTTCTTGGAACATTCGAGGCCTAGGGAATAAACCGACGATGAATCGAATCCTCAGCCTCACCAAATCCAATCGGATCGATTTACTTGTCACTATTGAACCCAAAATACCCCACAAAAGAATGAAAGAAACTCAACTCAAGCTGGGATTCCCCTCAGCGATTTCCGGATGTCATGACATTTAGATCTTCTTCGCAGCTGAGTTCCGTTTCGGCATAATTCAAGACTCCCCTCAGGCTCTCTCCTGTTGGATCGAGCACCCCGCCCTCAAGTCCCGCGCCTTACTTTCGGCGATCCACGATAGCTGCGACATCCCGGAGCGCAGACTTCTTTGGGAGTATCTGTCGGGGCCCGCCCTTCCCCACCACGTCCTGCCGTGGCTATGCATCGGGGATTTTAACACCGTATCATGCAGAGAGGAGAAATCTGGAGGTCGTGACCCCCCTCATTCGGCTATGGAAGACTTCAACAACTTTGCCTTTACTGTGCACCTTTTTGCCGTCCCCTTCCACGGTAACCAGTTCACTTGGTGCAACATGCAGGAAGGATCTCGAAGGCAGTACTCCCGCCTTGACCGTACGTGCCATGGTTAATGACTGTTGGTCGGATTTGGGATTGATCACTAATCTTTCGCACCTGAACTCCACCAAATCAGATCATTCCCCTCTTCTTCTCGAGATCGACAACAACCACAACCGCATCAAAAAAGCTTTCCTCTTTCTTGATTTCTGGCGCCACCACCCCCATTTCATGCACATCGTGGACGAGGCTTGGACCTCCGTCACTGATCTGGACCCTCTTGTCAGAATAGCTAAGAAACTCAAAGCTACTAGGAAAGCCCTTACGGCCTGGAGCAAGAACGTGTTCGGAGATATTTTTCAAGCCATTAAGGATGCTGAAGACGACGTCACCCGTGCGGAGATCGCATTCGCCGTCGTCGACTCCCCAGAGGCTCGCACCTCTCTAAATCTCGCCAAGACCATTCTTAAATCCAGGATCAAGGTTGAAACGATATTCTGGAAACAAAAGGGCAGATTAACGAGGGACACAGATGGGGATCAGAATTCTGGCTTCTTTCACAAGTGCGTCAAAGGTCGCAGAAGCCCTCTTAGAATACATCGCATCAACGACGGAAATGGCCACCTGCTGGACGACCAGGAGAGCATTCATGTGGCTGCCACTAACTACTTCTCCAACATGTTTGCTAAAGAAGCCTGGTTAAAGATGACGATTTTCTGTCGGAGATCCCCTCCATGATTAATGACAGGGATAACGACCTCCTTACCGCTTCCTCTACAGTTGAAGAGGTTAAGGCTGCTGTGTGGTCCATTAATGCGCACAGTGCCCTGGGACCTGACGGGTTCAACGGAGTTTTCTTCAAAACGTGTTGGGACATCATCCAGTCCGACCTCTTGGAGGCCACATCGGTATTTTTTCAAGGAGCTAGATATCCGAAATCCATATCCTCCGCCCGTATCATCCTCATACCCAAAAAAGACAACCCGGAGACCTTTAAACATTTTAGACCGATCAGCCTCTGCACTTTCAACAACAAAACTATATCAAGAACATTGCCACTAGGATGTCTGACCTCCTCCCCAAGATCATCTTTGAAGAGCAATGCAGTTTCGTCAAAGGGCGCAATATCACTGATAATATCCTACTGGCACAAGAAATGATCACTTGCATAAAATTTCCGTCCAGGGGGGAACGTCGCTATCAAACTGGACATGGAAAAAGCATACGACCGCCTAGACTGGCATTTCATGATCTGGGTATTCAGAGCCTTCGATTTCTCAGAACCTGCGATCGACATCATCTTTAGATCCATCAATAACTCCTGGTTTTCCACGGTCATCAACAGGCAAGCTCAGGGGTTCTTTCGGGCTACCCGCGGGGTCAGATAGGGAGATCCCCTTTCCTCCACCATTTTTATCGTCACGGCCGAAGCGCTTAGCAGAAACCTCAAAAGCATGCCCAGGTCTCCTGGATTCTACCACTTTCACACAACGACTGGTTGCCCTCTAATAACTCATCTTGCGTACGCGGACGACATCCTCATTTTCTCCACTGGCGATATTGGATCTATTGAGGTGGTTCATAGGATGCTTGCTAACTACTCTAGTTGCTCCGGTCAGAGAGTTAACAACAGTAAGAGCGTGATCTATACTCATCACAAAGCTGATAGAACACACTCGGCTGTGCTATCCACCAAGACCTCCTTCTCCACAGCATATCTGTAATGCCCAGTCCCAAAATACGTAGGACTAGGTACATCGACATGCCAGCTGTATACATACGAAGTATACTCCAATATATGGAAACCTCGTATGAATACATAAGCTGTAAAATACAGTAAAACTATAATAACTAAATCTCATCCACTAGATAAATAAATGATATAAAATCCACTTTGAAATTGTCATGTATACAATCGTTGGGTGGAGACAAAGTCCACTACCAACTATCTCAAATAAAATGTACAAGGAGTGATCGATAAAATAACGAGACGAACCAAGCGCAATCGTCTTCGAAAGAATGAAGAAGATCACGGCCTTGGCTAGAACACCTACAAAATCATAGAAGCACACACCTGGAGAGATAACCAGGTCCTCAGAGGGACGTAACAAGATACAATAAACATGCCATATAAATACTGAATATAAAATATGCCACAATCAAAGAAAGTGACAAGACATAAATAAGGTAAACTAATCATACTAAAGTGAACATGCAGTTAAGAACAAAACTTTCGTCGCATGAGCCCTGGCTGTAAATGGGATCTGGTATAGTCCCCACTTGGGCACTAGTGACTTAAGAGCATGACGTTCAAAAACGACAGTGGCCAACCTGAGAGGCTCATACCCGTATCTCCAACGGAGCTTCCGGGTTACAAGGAAAGTGCAATCGAAGCCTATACGACAAGGAAATGTTCTTCCCACCCAATGTACCTATCATGTCGCCTCCACGACCATGTAACACTACTAACTGCTAAGTCTCCTAACACGCCTCTATTAGCAGTTAGCCCTAACGCAAGCACATGGGGGATCAGTCCACACGCAAGAACCTCTACATGCTACTCATCTCACACATCCTCGTGGTACAACTGTGTCAAGGTATATGCAATACACTACAATGGTAGTCCCTTAACTCTAGGTCCATATGCAATCAAAGGATAAATAACAAAGTACATCTAATATCACTGAGCAGGCAGTAAATCAAGAACTGGAAATAAATGAACAGTGATATGTAATAAAATGCAAACTAAAAATAAATAGTATAATGGCAAGGTATCTTGCCTGCGGGTGGTGCGAGAAGCAGTAAAATCCAACAATCAGAATCGTCAACACGAAAGTCAAAATCCACATGAAGCTCCGGATGCTGAAACAAACATCACGAACGAGTTTGGAATAAAAGATATGCCTAGAAAACGCCTGTCCAAAAGTTAAATTCTGGAACAGGGGCAAAATCGTAATTTTGGGTCAAAACGATGTCCGTCGTTGGACCCGCTTTGCACCGAAATACGTGCCAATATCTACGGTCTCTAAAGTCGTCAAACTATATGTCTACGGATTTGTTTTGATGAGACGAACCCAACGGTATGTCCAATTTTGGATTCCGGTGGACTGTGCACAAAATCGCCCGTTGAGTGGGATTGTGGGCCCGCCGAAATAGCGTCCCGATCAACGGTCTCAGAATCGGACCAAACTTGGCTTATAGGACCATAAAAATATTTTGAGTCCAATGGCACAAGTTTTATCGCGATATGATGAGTGTGCACAAAGTTGTGACTTAATTTACAAAGGGTCGATACGGGGGTATCTCGACGGATACGCATTGATTTCGTCGCGCACATGCAACGAAATCGAGTTCCGTTAGTTCCTACACGTCGACAACATCCATAAGCGCCTTTTGATGTGTATAGTGCACGACCACGTCGTCCGATTTGTCGGAATGTACGCCGTATCGGGGTATTTTTCTACTTTTTAAAAACAGAATTTACAGTTTTTCGGAAAACTTTAACAACGTGTAACTTTCTACATACCAGATGAAAAGTGAATCCAAAAGGTGCGTTACAATCTCGGTTAGGTTGTCTTTGACTGTCTTCAATTAGTTTTTACGAATGTTTAATGGACAGCGAGAAAAGTGGCCGACAAGTTGATGTTTTACGACAGTTTTTAATAAATCAGAAAATGGTTTTTTTTTCTCCACCTTCGTCTCGATTTTTCGAGCAAGATGGATGGCCATGTCAAAATCCACCTAGGGGATCTCGAAGAGGGTTATGTGGGCTTTCTACACGAATTTACGGATCTAAAATCGGTGCTACGAGTAAAAAGTTACGCCATGGGGAAGTAGGGTACCTTAAGTGGGAAAACTGCTCCGTGGGTGACGTGGGGCTGACTTCCGATGCTCCGTTCGTTGCGCATAAAGCTGCGTCGCTGGTGAAACGAATTCATAGGCGAAGAGGGTATGATCAGCCTCAACTTTCGTTTTGGAGGTTTAGGGTTTAGAGGTCTGTGGAAAAAGTTATATGCATAACATGTTGGCCCCACTCCTAATACTTGTGGGGTTAGGATTTAACAAATTTCCACAAACTTGCACTCAGTGCGGGGTGTTGCTGCTGACTTAAGCGGGTGGCCCGCCCATTTAAGTGGGCGGCTGCAATTTTTTTTTCTTTTTTTTTCTTTACTTTTAAATATAATATATATATATATATATATATATATATATATATATATATATATATATATATATATATATATTTAAAAACCAAAGCCGGTGGACGACTGCACCCGACCTTGGCCCGGAGGCCGTGGCCACTGCCACCCAGCCACCTCCGTGGGAGGGAGGGCTCGAACTCGACCCTCACCCCCGGTGCACGGTGGTGTTACCAGTACACCACGAATCGATGTGCTATATATATATATATATATATATATATATATATATATATATATATATATATATATATATTTTATATATATATATATATATATATATATATATATATATATATATATCCATAAATACACCAAAAATTTATTTAAAATCTAAATACCATTTAAAATTCAACTATCCAATTATTTAATATATTTGAGCATATCTACATATATATATATATATATATATATATATATATATATATATATATATATATATATATATATATATATATATATATATATATATATAAATTCAATCCTTAATAAATCAACTCAAAATAATAATGATATTTAAATAGGAAAACATGTTTATTAAATCTCCACAAAATAACTTAAATTATAATAAAATAATAATCATCCCAATGGGTGAACTTTACCGCTCATCCATGTATGGGTCCAGAAAATTGTACCATCTTGTAAAATATTATTTTATTAATAAAACATAAATTTTGTACCAAAAGTCAATAAATATTCAACAAGTCTCAAAATTATTTAAAAATATTTGTACACACATGAAATGTTCCTACATGGCCATCTTAGTCACCCCACATGCTCACATGGGCTTAAATTTTGTTCGGGCCCTGTTCGGACTGAATTGGCCAAATCGGGTCATCAAAAAAATAAATAAAACCATAAATTGTATAAATTCATTTTTAAGTCTATTAAAAAATAAAAAAAATAATTAAAAAAATAGGGGTTTTACATCCTACCCAACTTACAAGAATTTCGTCCTCGAAATTTAGGATTAATAGGGTAGATAGGGTTGAGGGATAAGAAGAGTTCGTCAATACCAAAATACAATTAGATTTGGGTGGAGGCGATAAAACGGCGTTCAACACCACCATGCAATAGAAAATTGTTGAGTCGATATATATACAAAAATATATCATGGTTATGGAATTGAATAAGAGTTGCTAGTGAAGGTAACAAAATTTTGAATATCAAATTTTTGAGAACAGTAAGGAATTGAGTAGGCCAAGGAGAATAAGTTAGACATTTAGGAAATGTGATTCCTTAAGGGAGAACTGGATACTAATCGTCTTGGTCGAGGGTTTGATTAAGTGATGATTAGAATCACTCTCGTGCGTTCAAAAATAATTGGGAGGACACGATAACAATTCTAAGGTTAAGGAACGAGGAGTAGTTAAAGGCGAGGATACAGCCACATGAGTCGGTCGGTGGCTATCTACATTTGTGTATAATTAACCGATTGGGCAACCAAAGATGATATCTTGTGTCGATCTATCAAGTACAGTGTCTGGTCTTTCTAAAGTAGTAAAGCCCACAACAAAAAGAGTTCAAAGACGATGCTATTTAGTACGAAATACGAGGTTCATAGGTGACGGAAATAATTCGAATGAGAGTTGTCAATGCTGTCGCGGATGAGATTCTAAGGCAAGTTTGCTATGTCTTCATCCAAGTAGAATAATATGTGATAAGCGAACCAAAGTGCAATAGGTTGATCAGACCATCATGCACCGGTTCTAATTAGACAATATGTTATTGGGTGCACCCAAATAAAATATGTCATGATCAAGCTTGATAATGAAATAAGCTTGCAAAACTGAAGCTACATTAGCAGCATGAGATAGTCAAAATATGAGCAAGGAAGGTACTGATGAAGAAATTTTAAATAGTCCAAGATCTTTTAAAATCAAGGCTCGCCCAAAGTTTGGGCCTATACAGTTGTCCTAGTATTTCTTCATTTATGGCTTGGTAGCCTAGATAAGGTAGGGTCCTCTGAATTTATAGTCTAAGTGAACTTACCAATGTGGTTCACAAGGAAAAGGTTTGTTAGGTGGTGAGGTATTCTACCCAACTTACAAGAGTTAAACTAGTAGTGTGATGGGACAATGAGTCAAGCAATCAAGATAAAGCACAAATTTAAGCATTTAAGGAATTAAGTAGAACAAAATCATATATTGGTCGAAAGAATTGAGTCGAGGTTGAATCCCTATCTGTGGTCGAAAAATATATCGGTATCATGGTTGTCACCCCCCATTTCCTGTATTACGTATTTATGCTCGTATTTGATTTTGGCACGTATTTTAATTTTCTCGACTTGTGAATTTTGGTTTCTCGTAAATGGGTTTTGGACCAAGGCTTGGTTTTATTTTGTGGAAGTTGGTTTGGTTTGGTTCATCATGAGCGGAACACTTTAACCTACACTCTACCCTCAACACAACACAACCACCCTCATTATATCTCCACCAAACTTTCTCTCTCCTCTTTACTCCACATTAATTTTCTTCTTCTTCCTTCTTCCACAACTCTCCAACCCATTAGGCAAGTGCACCTTGCCATCAAATAAGCACTACTTTTTATTTGTCCATTAGCTAGATTAGGCCATGGAGAACAACTTTAGAACTTGACATTTTGTGATTTGGAGTTTTCTTTGTTCTATATCTAGGTTTTTACTATTTTCGGATTTATATGGTTTTGATCTATTTAACTTTGATTTTTGTATGTTTTGATGCTTCCATGTGGAAGAGAATTCGATTTTACTCAAGTTAGAACTTTGAAAATCTAGATTTGGTTTTAATTTGGCTAAGTTATGAAGAATTGAAGTTCTTGGTGTTCTTGGACTTGCTCTCGGCCAGGAAGAACAGCCCTCTGCCTTGCGCTTTTTAGCGCATGGCCTATTGCGCACCCCCGGCCTGTGCTCCCTAGCGCATGGCCGATTGCACAATCACTTGGCCAGTGCTTTGCGCTGCGCTGGATTGCGCTGGCGCATGCTAGCCATGCGCAAGCCAGCCATGCGCAAAGTAACCCCTGCGCAATCCACCCCTGCGCAATCCTCCTGTGCGCAATCCATCTGCTGTGCCATCCACTCCTGCGCAGTTGGTACCCTGCGTAGCTCACTCCTGCGCAGTTAGTACCCTGCGCAACTCACCCTGCGCAGTTGGCCTCCTGGCGCACTTAACTCCTGCGCAATCCAACCCCCTTACCCCTTGCGCAAACCATTGGCTCTTGGAGATTTGGTTTTATTTTCTTTAAGCCTGGCTCTTCTATAGTCCTATATATATTTATATTGTATTAGATATTTTACGCCCATTTTATATCCTTACGCCTTTTGTCATGAACTTGATTTTACTTAATATATTTGGAATGTCTATTGTACATGGCATGGTATGGCAAGGACCTAGCATAACACGACAGTGACCCGTAGTGGTGCACTCCTGACATGACCAACCTGACATGACAGTGACCCGTAGTGGTGCACTTCTAACAAGCACCCTGACATGATTTATCTTGATAACTTGATAGTGGCCCGTGGCGGCGCACTCCTGACTTGACTTGACTTGTAACTTGTAATTAACTCGTATAATCAACTTGACACCGTGGGTGTTCCTGCTTGCTTGTTTGTACAATCCACTTGTCTTGTCTTGCATCATGTCTAGGACGCGACTTCCTGGGTACCACGGCCAGGGACTCGCGCTAAATTGGATTAGGCTAATTAGTAGATCAAACTAGAACATGGAGAATTCCCAGTCACAGGCAATCTCGTTATCTGGGTGCTTTAATGGACTTGTAGCTTGCCGACGAGTAGAGCACATTTCCAGCACACTGTCATGTGTTGCACCCTCTAAGTCACCTAAGGGTACATTTGTCTCCCGGGCAATGTACCCACCTATAACTCTCAACCCGCGGAAGGATAACTGGATGGTCTGCAGGGCTTGGGACTGGAAATTCTCACTTGCATCTTGTTAGTAATTAGGCTTGTGATAACCCTAGTTAGTTAAAGTAGTAAGCCGTAGTACTTGCCTGGCCGATTGTGAATGAATGGTGTCCAGCTCTGTCTAAGTCTTGTCTAGCCCCTGCACCTGGAACTCTTGATCTTGATTGCTTTACTTATTTCTAACGATAAATGGGTAGAGACAGTGAGCTATTCAGACGAAGGGGTACAATCTCGGTCCTTGTTTGGTTTAAGGATTGTAACCTGGCTCCCGGAATGGTTCCACGTCCCTAGTCGTTTATTGCCCTGTGTACTTTACTACTTGTATTTTTTTTATTCTTTATGTTCTAATATGCTGGCTTTTGTTCTTATTTGTGGCCTCCTTTGTGGCACTTGCTCTTCTGGGGTTTGACCCAGCTGGTTTTGTGTGGCCAGATTTCGGAGCAGCTCTCGAGGATCTACCAAGCTTCCAGCCCAATGGTGACAACTAGACGGAACCCGGGCCAAGAGTGGGTTTCCTTTTGTTTCACCCACTTATATGTAAATTTATTCTTTTGAGGCGTTTAGCCGACGAGCACCTGTTAGCTCGATGCACATTTACTTACTGTCTGCCTACGGGCTGTAAACATGATTAACAAATCCTAGGGTTGATCATGTATGACTGAACTCTTGCTAGTTCTATCATTTTGTACGACTAGCTTCATGATCATCCAATATGTAATATTTGGGACGCCTTATATATATATTTGATGCTCTAACATCTTGTAACTCTGTTAATTGCTTGAGATTGAGACAATAGGCTTGACCTTAAGAGACTGCTGGCTTGTAGTAAACCCTCATATCTAGACAGCCGTGACCGTATAGTTGAGATGTATTCTATTTCAATATACGTAGCTGGCTATGTCTGCCCCCGCTGTCCAGTATTCTGGTTCTGGGGCGTGACACGGTTTAATTGGTGGCCCATGCAGGTCTTGGCATTCAAGAAATGTGAGGGTTTACCGAATAGATGTCTCAATCAATATTTTGTCCTTGATCTCTGCTCGTATCTTCAAATCCCTGAGATTCTTGACCTGGTCACACGCTTGTATCATTGATCTGTCCTGGTCCTTCCTTAATGTTCCCTATGTCGTCTTCTTCAGCGGCATTACTTCCGGACCTACCAACCAGCCAGAGGAAGCTCGACAAGCACCCCAGCGCCAGGAAGATCAAGCTCAGCACTCTGGAGTAGCCTCCCGAGTTATGCTTCCCGGAGGCTCGGAACCTCCAGTTCAGACAGCTCCGCCCGCTCAACCAGCTAGACAGGATAAGGGAATCAGGCGGCCAACAGTTTCAAGCGCTTGAACCCTCCCTTCTTTGACGGCAGTGAAGATGCAATTGCCGCGGACGCTTGGCTTCAGGAAACTGAGGTGGTTCTGGAAGCAGCTAGGACACCAGAGAATGAGAAGGTGGCGGTGGTACGCCTACAGTTGTTAGACTTGGCTCGCGATTGGTGGGCGGCTCAGGCCATGGGGTTAGCGGCACCAGTCACTTGGGCGACGTTCAGAGAGAGGTTCCAGACAAAGTACTTCGATGCGGTGGCACGGTACGACCTGCAGACTAGATTCACCAACTTGAAGCAAGGAGGCAGGACGGTCGATGGCTATGCGACCGAGTTTTCCAGGCTGAGTAGGTTTGCCCCCACCTTGGTGGCAACCGAGTTCGATAGGCCTCAGCGATTCCAGCAAGGGCTGCACTTAGAGATATTATTGGCTGTGGAGCAGTTCAAGCACCAGACGTTCGATGCAGTGTTGAAGGCAGCAAGGAGGCATGAGTATACCTCCCGGAGAATTGTGGACAGGACCGGAGGCAGGAAGCGGTCCCACAACCAGATGCACCAATCTTCAGCTCCAGCCCCGGCAGCTAGGGGTATAACTATTGGAACTCCGAGGCGGGCGGCCTCAGTGACGTCGGTTCAGCATTCGACCCCGACGTACCCGCAGCAGCAGAAGCAGAAGCAGTCTTCCGCGGTGGGATGTTCTCATTGCGGGAAGTCGGGCCATGTAGTGGCTGAGTGTCGTAGGGCACAGGGATTGTGCCTGGCTTGTGGAGGAGCAGACCACCAGATAGGGACCTGCCCGAATAGGGGAGGTCCATCATCATCCAACCTTTCTAGTTCTTCGGTGAGAGGACCAGCCCCAGCTCCAGTTCAGCAGCAGCAGTAGTACCCGAGGCCATTGTTGCCTCAGGCCCAGGCCTTTCAGCAGCAGAACCAGCAACAGTTCACCCAGGCTCCAGCACAGAACCGATAGAGGGGTTTCCAGCAGAGGGGACCCGCAGCTAGAAGTCAGGCTATGATGATGACCATGGAAGAAGAAGTTGCACCAGGTGAGGTAGTGGCAGGTACTATTCTCGTCAACACCTTTCCAGCATCTGTATTATTTAATTCTGGTGCATCGCATTCATTCATGTCTGCACGATTCGTGACACGGATAGGGTTGGAGCCCGAGTCATTATCAGTGAGGCTCAATATACTTACTGGTAATGGTCTTGTGGGAGTAGATCGAGTGTTTTCCTCGTGTCGGATCGTAGTTAGCGGTAGAGAGTTTCCTGCTAGGCTCATAGAGTTCCCTATGGCAGACTATGACGTAGTCCTAGGCATGGATTGGTTGAGGAACCATTATGCTAGGATAGACTGCCATATTGGCAGAGTTGTCTTTAGTATTCCCGGAGAGCCAGAGTTTTCATTTTCCAGAGGCGCAGTAGAGCCATCTCCTCCAGTATTGCGGATGGCAGTAGCAGCAGTACAGTTGCCCCGGATAGTTGAAGAGTTTCCAGATGTCTTTCCAGAGGAACTTCCAGGGATGCCGCCAGAACGGGAGATTGAGTTCACCATCGACTTGATTCCCAGGACAGCACCAGTATCAGAGCGAGTCTACAGAATGGCGCCTTCAGAGTTGGAGATTTTGTACAAGATGATTGAAGAACTCAGGACCAAGGGATTCATTCGTGCAAGTAGATCGCCTTGGGGAGCCCCGATGCTTCTTGTGAAAAAGAAGGATGGTACGTCTAGGCTATGTGTTGATTATCGTACCTTGAACTCAGTGACAATCAAGAACAGATACCCTCTTCCGAGGATAGATGACTTGTTTGATCAACTCAAGGGGGATTCAGTTTTCTCGAAGATAGACTTGCGGTCAGGATACCACCAGATCAGAGTCAGAGAGCAGGACATCCCGAAGACGGCATTCAGATCTAGGTACGGGCATTGGGAGTTTCTAGTTATGCCCTTTGGAGCGACCAATGCGCCGGCAGTGTTCATGGACCTCATGAACCGTATTTTCATGCCTTACTTGGATCAGTTCGTGATAGTGTTCCTTGATGACATCATGGTCTACAGCAAGAGTGAAGCAGAGCACGAGCAGCATCTCAGAGTTGTCCTCCAGATTCTCAGAGAGCACCAGTTGTACGCCAAGTTCAGTAAATGCGAGTTCTGGCTCAATCGCATTTCTTACTTGGGTCACATCATTACCAGAGGAGGGGTGGAAGTGGATCCCCAGAAGATTGTGGCTATCGAGACATGGCCAGTACCCAGCTCAGTGGCAGAAGTTCGCAGCTTTCTTGGATTGGCCGGCTACTACCGGCGGTTCGTCTCTGATTTTGCAAGGATTTCAGCACCGATGACCCAGTTGACCCGCAAGGATGTGCCGTTCGTTTGGACAGCAGAATGCCAGGAATCATTTGAGAAGTTGAAGCGAGGTTTGATAACGGCTCCCATTCTCACCCTTCCAGATGGGACCGGAGGATTCACAGTTTATTACGACGCTTCAGGCAGAGGACTGGGATGTGTTTTGATGCAGCATGGGAAGGTAATTGCTTATGCATCACGTCAACTCCGTGATCATGAGAAGAATTACCCGACCCACGACTTGGAGCTAGCAGCAGTAGTGTTTGCACTTAAGTTGTGGAGACACTACTTGTACGGAGATAGAGTGGAGATCTTTACTGACCATAAGAGCCTGAAGTATGTCTTCACCCAGAAGGATCTTAATATGCGACAGAGAAGATGGCTCGAGCTACTGGTGGACTACGATGTGGATTTGCAGTATCATCCAGGGAAGGCCAACGTTGTAGCAGATGCGTTGAGCCGGAGAGCCGGAGTTTATTTCCTGACGGCGCTACCAGAGCTATTGGCGGATCTTCATAAGATGGGAATTGAAGTAGTTCTTCCTTCCAATGTGGCCTTGATGGCCAGCCTACAGATTCAGTCTACCATAGTTGAGAGGATCCGGACAGCACAGTTAGCAGATTCCAAGATTCAGCGGCTCAGAGCAGAGTACGAGGCAGGAAGAAGGCCAGAGTTATGTATTCATGAGGATGGTACACTTCGACACGGCACGCGTCTTTGTGTACCCAGTGGAGATATCAGACAGGAAGTCATGGCAGAGGCTCATAGTTCGCAGTATTCTATTCACCCAGGCGGCACGAAGATGTACAGAGATATTCGTCAACACTTTTGGTGGAATGGTATGAAGAGGGAGATAGCCCGGTATGTCTCTCGATGTTTGGTTTGCCAACAGGTTAAGGCTGAACATCAGAGGCCAGCTGGACTTCTTCAACCTTTACCGATTCCAGAATGGAAATGGGAACACATAACCATGGATTTCGTGACTGGGTTACCCAGATCTCCGGCAGGCAGAGATGCTATTTGGGTCATTGTAGATAGGCTTACCAAGGTGGCACACTTTCTTCCATTTAGAGTTGGACAGTCGACGGCACAGCTAGCAGATATATATCTCAGACAGATCGTCAGACTTCACGGAGTGCCAGTCAGCATAGTATCAGACAGGGATACGAGATTCACATCGCACTTCTGGCGCAGTCTTCATCAAAGTTTGGGGACTCGTCTCAAGTTCAGCTCAGCGTATCATCCGCAGACAGATGGGCAGTCAGAGCGTACTATACAAACTCTCGAAGATATGTTGCGGTCGTGTACCCTTGACTTTGGTGGTTCGTGGGAGGATCACCTGCACCTGGTGAAATTCTCGTACAACAATAGTTTCCAGGCCAGTATCCAGATGGCACCCTTCGAGGCTCTGTATGGTAGGAAGTGCAGATTCCCGTTAGCATGGGACGATGTCGGAGAGAGGCAGATGCTCGGTCCAGAACTGATTTCTCAGACGGTTGAAGTGGTCAGGAAAGTGAGAGATCACCTCCGAGTTGCTCAGGATCGCCAGCGCCATTGGGCCGATGCTCATCGACGTCCCTTAGAATTTGCCGTCGGCGACTATGTATTCCTTAGGATCTCGCCTACCCACGGCGTCATTCATTTTGGCGTGCGGGGAAAGCTTAGTCCTAGGTATATAGGGCCGTTCGATATTCTGGAGCGAGTAGGCGATGTGTCCTATCGTCTCGCTCTTCTGCCGTCGCTAAGTGAGGTACATGATGTATTCCATGTGTCCCAATTACGACGGTACATCCCGGACCCGAGCCATATCCTAGATCATTCGGAATTGGTTGTTGGTACCAACCTTTCGTATGAGGAGAGGCCCGTGTCTATTTTGGACCGGAGGGAAAAGACGCTCAAGAACAAGACTATTAACTTAGTCCGTGTTGCTTGGGGTCATCACTCTCTAGGTGAGTCAACGTGGGAGCGTGAGGATGACATCCGATCGCGATATCCCTACCTGTTTGACTCGTAAGGTATAATGTCTTCCTTGTGCCTTACGCTTTCCCTTCCTTGCTTGCATTGTATGATTGTATGATTGAACTGCTTAGCGCAGCTTGCCTGTGCTTAGTATAGCTTGTCGTGGCAATCTCTAGCTCCTTGATTAAATTCCGAGGACGGAATTCTTTGAAGGTGGGTAGAGTTGTCACCCCCATTTCCTGTATTACGTATTTATGCTCGTATATGATTTTGGCACGTATTTTAATTTTCTCGACTTGCAGATTTTGGTTTCTCGTAAATGGGTTTTGGACCATGGCTTGGTTTTATTTTGTGGAAGTTGGTTTGGTTTGGTTCATCATGAGTGGAACACTTTAACCTACACTCTACCCTCAACACAACACAACCACCCTCATTATATCTCCACCAAACTTTCTCTCTCCTCTTTACTCTCCATTAATTTTCTTCTTCTTCCTTCTTCCACAACTCCCCAACCCATTAGGCAAGTGCACCTTGCCATCAAATAAGCACCACTTTTTATTTGTCCATTAGCTAGATTAGGCCATGGAGAACAACTTTAGAACTTGACATTTTGTGATTTGGAGTTTCCTTTGTTCTAGATCTAGGTTTTTACTATTTTCGGATTTACATGGTTTTGATCTATTTAACTTTGATTTTTGTATGTTTTGATGCTTCCATGTGGAAGAGCATTCGATTTTACTCAAGTTAGAACTTTGAAAATCTAGATTTGGTTTTAATTTGGCTAAGTTATGAAGAATTGAAGTTCTTGGTGTTATTGGACTTGCTCTCGGCCAGGAAGAACAGCCCTCTGCCTTGCGCTTTTTAGCGCATGGCCGATTGCGCACCCCCGGCCTGTGCTCCTTAGCGCATGGCCGATTGCACAATCACTTGGCCAGTGCTTTGTGCTGCGCTGGATTGCGCTGGCGCAAGCTAGCCATGCGCAAGCCAGCCATGCGCAAAGTAACCCCAGCGCAATCCACCCCTGCGCAATCCTCCTGTGCGTAATCCATCTGCTGCGCCATCCACTCCTGCGCAGTTGGTACCCTGCGCAGCTCACTCCTGCGCAGTTGGTACCCTGCGCAGCTCACCCTGCGCAGTTGGCCTCCTGGCACACTTGACTCCTGCGCAATTCAACCCCCTGACCCCTTGCGCAAACCATTGGCTCTTGGAGATTTGGTTTTATTTTCTTTAAGCCTGCTCTTCTATAGTCCTATATATATTGATATTGTATTAGATATTTTACGCCCATTTTATATCCTTACGCCTTTTGTCATGAACTTGATTTTACTTAATATGTTTGGAATGTCTATTGTACATGGCATGGTATGGCAAGGACCTAGCATAACACGACAGTGACCCGTAGTGGTGCACTCCTGACATGACCAACCTGACATGACAGTGACCCGTAGTGGTGCACTCCTAACAAGCACCCTGACATGATTTATCTTGATAACTTGATAGTGGCCCGTGGCGGCGCACTCCTGACTTGACTTGACTTGTAACTTGTAATTAACTCGTATAATCAACTTGGCACCGTGGGTGTTCCTGCTTGCTTGTTTGTACAATCCACTTGTCTTGTCTTGCATCATGTCTAGGACGCGACTTCCTGGGTACCACGGCCAGGGACTCGCGCTAAATTGGATTAGGCTAATTAGTAGATCAAACTAGAACATGGAGAATTCCCAGTCACAGGCAATCTCGTTATCTGGGCGCTTTAATGGACTTGTAGCTTGCCGACGAGTAGAGCACATTTCCAGCACACTGTCATGTGTTGCACCCTCTAAGTCACCTAAGGGTACATTTGTCTCCCGGGCAATGTACCCACCTATAACTCTCAACCCGCGGAAGGATAACTGGATGGTCTGTAGGGCTTGGGACTAGAAATTCTCACTTGCATCTTGTTAGTAATTAGGCTTGTGATAACCCTAGTTAGTTAAAGTAGTAAGCCGTAGTACTTGCCTGGCCGATTGTGAATGAATGGTGTCCAGCTCTGTCTAAGTCTTGTCTAGTCCCTGCACCTGGAACTCTTGATCTTGATTGCTTTACTTATTTCTAACGATAAATGGGTAGAGACAGTGAGCTATTCAGGCGAAGGGGTACAATCCCGGTCCTTGTTTGGTTTAAGGATTGTAACCTGTCTCCCGGAATGGTTCCACGTCCCTAGTCGTTTATTGCCCTGTGTACTTTACTACTTGTATTTTTTTTATTCTTTATGTTCTAATATGCTGGCTTTTGTTCTTATTTGTGGCCTCCTTTGTGGCACTTGCTCTTCTGGGGTTTGACTCAGCTAGTTTTGTGTGGCCAGATTTCGGAGCAGCTCCCGAGGATCTACCAAGCTTCCAGCCCAATGGTGACAACTAGACGGAACCCGGGCCAAGAGTGGGTTTCCTTTTGTTTTACCCACTTATATGTAAATTTATTCTTTTGAGGTATTTAGCCGACGAGCACCTGTTAGCTCGATGCACATTTACTTACTGTCTGCCTACGGGCTGTAAACATGATTAACAAATCCTAGGGTTGATCATGTATGACTGAACTCTTGCTAGTCCTATCATTTTGTACGACTAGCTTCATGATCATCCAATATGTAATATTTGGGATGCCTTATATATATATATTTGATGCTCTAACATCTTGTAACTCTGTTAATTGCTTGAGATTGAGACAATAGGCTTGACCTTAAGAGACTGCTGGCTTGTAGTAAACCCTCATATCTAGACAGCCGTGACCGTATAGTTGAGATGTATTCTATTTCAATATACGTAGCTGGCTATGTCTGCCCCCGCTCTCCAGTATTCTGGTTCTGGGGCGTGACAATGGTAAAGATTATAGTTTGGCCATTTTGACCATAAGGTCATATCAAGAAATAGAGTACAAGAAGATGGGTTTTGGTGGGACATGATATGTCTACAGGAAGGTGGGCTTGTCTAGGTCTTATATGTAAAATTTGTTGGAAGGAAAAGTGTAGTATTGTACTCCAAATATACAAGTCATGGTAGGGGACGCCAGAAGATCAAAAATAGGAAGTGGGAGTTCATGAGGTGATAATTAATGCACAAAATAAAGAAGATCAAGTTAAAGCATGAAATAAAATTAATTAAAGAATCCATTACAAATAATTTAGAAACACAATTCCGAAGAGAAGATAGTATCCTAGATGAATACAATTAAGGAACCATTAACTCATTATTCAAATTGCAAATGGGTTAGAAGGTCGCAATTAAAAGATCTAGAATTGAAGGAAGGTCGAGTAAGCCGAGGTGGAAATACAGTCACATAGCTGGGTAGATGACTAACAACACTTATGTATATACTACTATTATGGTCATGGGTGACATGGCAATTAGTGTGGAATACTTAGTAGGGTTACCTTGGGTCCTACCATTTAAAATTTAACTCAAGTTTCCTCCAAAAGTTTCAAAATTAAACTTTCAAAAATAAACCACCAAAATTTGTATTCACTCCAAGCCGTTCAAATTCATCATAAAAAAATTTAAATCACTCTCATAAATCTCAAAGCAAAATTTTATCACGTTACTACTAACTTTTTCCAAAATTAACGTTTAAATTCAACTATTTAACTCAAGAGTTCATAATTTACGAATCCACAAAATTTCACAATCAATCAAAATTTAACACTCTAAAATTTTCAAATAACTCATAATAAAACTCTTAGCATATTAAAAGCAATCTCAAAAATTAAGCTCAATGCTCTCATCAATTTTTAACTTATATTCATGCTAAGTTATTCCAACAAAATCATAACTTTTAAATGGTAACTTCCTTTAAGCAATCAAAATAACTTTTCATCACATCCTTCGAAATTCTCACAAAAATTTTAATATTAGCAATCCCACATTAAACTAAATTTTCAAATAATTTTATCAGTCAAAATCTTTTTTTTTTACCAAAAATCTAAATAGATTTGTAAATCCTCAATCATAAGACACCATTTAAAATAAAAATTTCTCAAAATTGTTTTCATAACTTTCAAATATTTTAAACCAAAATTTACCGTCATACTTCCACTTAAAATTCAAAATTTACTAAACACGAAAATCGCAAGTTGTACAACTCAAATTTTAAATAATTCCTATGGCCATTTTTAAAAGCTAGGATCATTTTCAAACCAAATTTATAACTGTTCATGGGTGTATAATTATAATACAATAAATCATAAACATCAAAACTCGAAAATCAAATAAATTTTATTTTTGTTCAAAGATGTATATCTATCACCCAAAACTCATAATATCACAACTCGAAAAGAAAATCAATTTTATACTTGTGCAAAGACGTATAACTATAACCCAATAAATCATAAATATCAAATCTCAAAAAGCCAATCAATGGTATAAAGATTCTAGCTATTTTTTTTCTCCTTCCTGCAGTATCAATCCTATGGTGTTTACTATTTAAAAATCTCAAGATTAAAACCTTTCTTGGTAGTATCCTACTTTACAAATTACTAATCATTAAATCACACTTTAAAAAAAAACCTTTTAACTCAATTAGAGTCTTGAATGTATTCCAATTGCCAATATAACCATTCTAGCCATGTGTTTGACCTATGAGCATATACTAGTGTAGTCATCTTCCTAGTTGACACTAAGCACGAAAATAAGAATCAACGGTAGAAAGGAATCAAGCAAGATGCAAGTCAAGGAGGTCGAACGAGAGTTCGGAATTTGAAGTCAAGAAAGGATGTCAAATAGGTGGATGGGATTCTAGACTCTAATCCTATATTGCTGTCACGACCCGCACCCGCTATTAGGGCACGTGCACGTGACAACGCCTAGCCCTCACCGTAAAAACGGCATGGAATGCTGTAGGTTTTCTACTCTAAATAGTTTATATA
This sequence comes from Iris pallida, assembly GCA_029216955.1. NCBI lineage: Eukaryota > Viridiplantae > Streptophyta > Magnoliopsida > Asparagales > Iridaceae > Iris > Iris pallida. The sequence goes on from JANAVB010045020.1 coordinate 657,969, forward strand.
TATATATCAGAAACCTGTCGAGAATATGGTCAACTTCGAACGGAGGACAAACAATGAATATGTACGAGTGCTCAATCACAACTCTAAGATGATAAAGTAAAGACTGAAAGATAAAGACAACAAGACGATAAAATAATAACCTGTCAAGTCCAAACACCAAATAATATACAAGCCCAAGTCTCTAATACAATCCATAATAATAACAGTCTCAAAAGTAGCTGGAGACAAGGTCCAGTATAAAAGACCTACTCTAACTAAGCAATAGGTAAGGTCTCGCCAGGCGGAGCTAAGCCCTGCTGGACCAAAGTCTCCAGGTCTAGGCCCACTACGTCATCCGGACCGTAGTAGGTACAGTAATCCCTCTCGTCAGCATCTGTAATATTTTCAACATATCCTGTCAGGATGGAACGAGTACAATCTACTAACAACAGTTCACAAGATATAACAAAGCTATAAGACAGTAAATAGAGAGTATATACAAAAAAAATCATGGAATGTACATGTGAGTATCATGGCAAGGTAAGCTGTAAAACTAGAGCTAGAATAAGGCAAGTAAACTGATCATGGCATGTACAAGAATCAAGAATCATATATCTAGGTGTGTGAGTACTAGCTACAACATGTGGCCGGATTGGTTCTGTACAAGGTTATGATCTAGCCAATCATACGTGTGGTGTAGGATTGGCATTCACAAGGTTCACAATATATATAAGGTGGGTATGACCACACATCTACACTAGTACTCCCCGTCCCCGACAGGTAGAGTGGATCCAAGTAAGACACGTTACGACACGGGATTCTACGAGAAAGGAGCAAGTCTCCTCGAGAATCGGTGTCCATATACTGCACAAGAACTACAAGAGGGCTTGCACAAGATATACCAAGATAACGAGGAATAACATCTCATGTCGGGATCCATGAATACCAATCCGTGTGACCAATGTATCGAGAACAAGCATATCTACACTAATTACATGAATTATAACAATCATCGTAAATTGGAAAAGTGTCAGAGAATGTACTCGCCTGTAATATGATGATATATGTCAACTGGGGCAAATACAGCGTCTCGAGGACCTATAGAGAACAAGACGTATCAATACTATGCTTAGGAAATAAGTCAAGACAATTTAAATCCTATTAAGTTATTCTAGGTCAAGACACGTCAAACTAGACTGTACGAGGTCAACCTAAGTTATATTAGGTCTAGCTAGGTCATACTGGGTCAATGCAAGTCAAACGGAATTAATCTAGGTCGATTTGAGTCAACGGTTGACTTACAGTTGACTTTTGATCAACTGGTCAACTCTGGTCAACTTCGGTCAACTCTGGTCAACCCTAGGTCAATCCTAGGTCAATGGCGACTAATAGTTGACTTTAGGTCAACTTCCCAAGTTTAATGGAATTTGGGACTAAATTGGGTAAAGTGTTGACCCATAGTTGACTTTTGGTCTAAAAAGTCAACCGTGGTCAACCGGGGTCAAGACTAGGTCTAGACGGCTATTTCTATTCATTACCAATCTGTACAATCCATATCCAAGTCCATCTTGGACTTCGAAACCCAAATCTTGGCCGTAGGCCAATATCCTATTTTACCCTTAAAAAGGGTAAAATTCTAACTTAGGCAATTATCAAGTTAGCCTATCTACGCTTGGTATTTTGACCCGATCTTCCTAGGGTAGTAAGATACTAACCTATACATACGTTACCTACCAAAATACCTAGGTATAGTGGACATCTAGTCCATGATACGGCCCATTGCCGATATCTTGAATATTTCAAGATACGCAATGGTACGGCGCAATACCGGCGCCCTACGACCCCGATTTCCACTTGGGAGTCTACCCGCAAAATCTAATTCATATAATCTAGGTCCACGCCAAGTTTCGTCGCGATCCGATACTCGGAGCTCAAATTCGATCTCTAAGTCGATTTCCTCCAAAACTCCCTTCTAGCATCCTATTCTAATTCTTCCTCTCAACTCTTCTTTCTAACTTCTTCTTTCTATTCTCTTTTCCTCCTTTCTCTTATTCTAATTCTCTTCCTCTCTAATTCTAATTCTTCTTCTTCTAATCTTCCAACTTAACTCTTTCTCATTCCCCTTCTAACTTCTTCTCATTCTCCTTCCTAACTTCTTCTCATCCTTCTTCTTCTAACTTCCTCTTATTCTAATTCCTCTCTAACTTCTTCTAATTTCTCCTTCTAAAACTTCTATCTAACCACCTAACTATCTATCTATATATATATAAACATATATATATATACCTATATATATGGGGGGTTAAATATAGGGGTTAAATGGCTAAAAAGGGGGGTTTTAGGGGGGGACTGCTGCTGTAGCCAATGCTACAGCAGCTGCTGCTGCTGACCTGCTGCTGTTGCAGCTACTTGCTGCTGCTACTGCTCTTCCTGCTGCTGTTGCAGCAGTCCCTCTTCTTCTTCTTCTTCTTCATCTCCTCACTTCCTCTCCTCTTCTTCTATATATATATATATATATATATATATATATATATATATATATATATACCTATATATATATATATATATATATATATATATATATATATATATATTTATATATATCTATATACCTATCTATATATCTATTTACATACACACACACATATATATATATATATATATATATATATATATATATATATATATATATATATATATATATATATATATATATATAAAAATATATATATATATATATATATATATATATATATATATATATATATATATATATATATATATATATATAATCTAATATTCATCCCTCTATCTATATATATACATATACACACACACATATAGATATACATATATACATATATATATATGTATATATATATGTATATATATGTAAATACATACACACTCACACATATACATATAGATATACATATATAGATATACATATATAGATATATATATATATATAGATATACATATATATACATAGACATATATATACATATATATACATAGACACACACACATATAGATATACATATATATAAATAGACACACACACATATAGATATATATATGTAAATACATACACACTCACACACTCTCCCTAACACACAAACACACACTCACTCTCACACACACACAAACGCACACTCTCACCACCACTCTCACACACAAACACCACCACTACCATTTCCCCTACACACACACAAATACCTATAAACATATATATATATATATATATATATATATATATATATATATATATATATATATATATATATATATATATATATATATATATATATATATATATATAAACCCCTATATAAACCCCTAATAATTTCCTTAACCTAGATTTCTAGGGAACCCTAGGAAAATTATGGGCAAATGGTGGATATACATATATATACATAGACACACACACATATAGATATATATATATGTAAATACATACACACTCACACACTCTCCCTAACACACAAACACACACTCACTCTCACACACACACAAACGCACACTCTCACCACCACTCTCACACACAAACACCACCACTACCATTTCCCCTACACACACACAAATACCTATAAACATATATATATATATATATATATATATATATATATATATATATATATATATATATATATATATATATATATATATATATATATATATATATATATAAACCCCTATATAAACCCCTAATAATTTCCTTAACCTAGATTTCTAGGGAACCCTAGGAAAATTATGGGCAAATGGTGGAGAATCTCATTCTCTACAATTATTATGAAGACATTAAATGGAGAAGAGTAATAAATGAGGAATTAATTACATACCTAAAGTAGTTTTCTTGTAGGGAAGAAAAGCTTGGGAAGAAAAGAATTTTGAGAGAGAGAGAGAGTTGTGACTTAATGAAGAAGAAAGGGGGGGGAATGGCTCTTGGCCGGCCAAGTGTGGGGGGGGGGGGGGGGGGGGAATGGGTTTGGGTGTGATCCAATAAGCCCCAAACCCATTAGACTTAGTTTGGGTTCGGTTTGTTTCGGGTTGGTTCGATTTGTTTCTAATTAACCAATTAAGCTCTAAAATGACTAATTAAGCCATGGAAATAGGGTTTATGATTTCTAACCTAATTATGATGGTATGTGGGCCAAGCCCAGCTAGTATGTGGGTTCCACTAGGGTCCAGGCTACCCGGGTCTCCAATTTGAGTCCGAATTGGATAAAATCCAAACCAAACCAAATAAATCCCAAAAAATCACATAAAATCAAATAAAATTCCTAAAAATTATAAAACTTGAAAAATAACAAAAATACCCCTAATTTGAAAACTGGGGGTGACAATTGCAGGCCCGTTCGGTACAGTCATGTAACCGAAACGGCAAACTGGACCTGCATGGGCCACCACAAAAACATGTAATGTCCCAGTCCCAAAATATGTAGGACTAGGTACATCGACATGCCAGCTGTATACATATGAAGTATACTCCAATATATGAAAACCTCGTATGAATACATAAGCTGTAAAATGCAGTAGAACCATAATAACTAAATCTCATCCACTAGATAAATAAATGATATAAAAGCTACTTTGAAATTGTCATGTATACAATCGTTAGACGGAGACAAAATCTACTACCAACTATCTCAAATAAGATGTACAAGGAGTGATCGATAAAATAACGAGACGAACCAAGCGCAATCGTCTTCGAAAGAATGGAGAAGATCATGGCCTTGGCTAGAACACCTGTAAAATCACAGAAGCACACACCTGGAGAGATAACCAGGTCCTCAGAGGGACGTAACAAGATACAATAAACATGCCATATAAATACTGAATATAAAATATGCCACAATCAAAGAAAGTGACAAGACATAAATAAGGTAAACTAATCATACTAAAGTGAACATGCAGATAAGAACAAACCTTTCGTCGCATGAGCCCTGGCTATAAATGGGATCTGGTATAGTCCCCACTTGGGCACCAGTGACCTAAGAGCATGACGTTCAAAAATGACAGTGGACAACCTGAGAGGCTCATACTCGTATCTCCAGCGGAGCTTCCGGGTTACAAGAAAAGTACAATCGAAGCCCATACGACAAAGAAATGTTCTTCCCACCCAATGTACCTATCATGTCGCCTCCACGACCATGTAACACTACTAACTGCTAAGTCTCCTAACACGCCTCTATTAGCAGTTAGCCCTAACGCAAGCACATGGGGGATCAGCCCACACGCAAGAACCTCTACATGCTACTCATCTCACACATCCTTTTGGTACAACTGTGTCAAGGTATATGCAATACACTACAACGGTAGTCCCTTAACTCTAGGTCCATATGCAATCAAAGGATAAATAACAAAGTACATCTAATATCACTGAGCAGGCAGTAAATCAAGAACTGGAAATAAATGAACAGTGATATGTAATAAAATTCAAACTAAAAATAAACAGTATAATGGCAAGGTATCTTGCCCGCGGGTGGTGCGAGAAGCAGCAAAATACAACAATCAGAATCGTCAACACGAAAGTCAAAATCCACAAGAAGCTCCGGATGATGAAACAAACATCACGAACGAGTTTGGAATAAAAGATATGCCTAGAAAATGCCTGTCCAAAAGTTAAATTCTGGAACAGGGGCAAAATCATAATTTCTGGTCAAAACGATGTCCGCCGTTGGACCCGCTTTGCACCGAAATGCGTGCCAATATCTACGATCTCTAAAGTCGTCAAACTATATGTCTACAAATTTGTTTTGATGAGACGAACCCAACGGTATGTCCAATTTTGGATTTCGGTGGGCTGTGCACAAAATCGCCCGTTGAGTGCGATTGTGGGCCCGCTGAAATAGCGTCCCGATCAACGGTCTCAAAATCGGACCAAACTTGGCTTACAGGACCAGAAAAATATTTCAAGTCCATTGGCGCAAGTTTCATCGCGATATGATGAGTGTGCACAAAGTTGTGACTTAATTTACAAAGGGTCGATACGGGGGTATCTCGACGGATACGCATTGATTTCGTCGCGCACATGCAACGAAATCGAGTTCCGTTAGTTCCCACACGTCGACAACATCCATATGCACCTTTTGATGCATATAGTGTGCGACCACGTCGCCCGATTTGTCGGGATGTACGCCGTATCGGGGTATTTTTCTACTTTTTAAAAACAGAATTTACAGTTTTTCGGAAAACTTTAACAACGTATAACTTTCTACATACTAGATGAAAAGTGAATCCAAAAGGTGCGTTACAATCTCGGTTAGGTTGTCTTTGACTGTCTTCAATTAGTTTTTACGAAAGTTTAATGGACAGCGAGAAAAGTGGCCGAAAAGTTGATGTTTTACGATAGTTTTTAATAAATCAGAAAATAGTTTTTTTTCTCCAACTTCGTCTCGCTTTTTCGAGCAAGATGTATGGCCATGTCAAAATCTACCTAGGGGTTCTCGAAGAGGGTTATGTGGGCTTTCTACACGAATTTACGGATCTAAAATCGGTGCTACGAGTAAAAAGTTACGCCATGGGGAAGTAGGGTACCTTAAGTAGGAAAACTGCTCTATGGGTGACGTGGGGCTGACTTCCGATGCTCCGTTCGTCGCGCACAAAGCTCAGTCGCTGGTGAAATGAATTCATAGGCGAAGAGGGTATGATCATCCTCAACTTTCGTTTTGGAGGTTTAGGGTTTAGAGGTCTGTGGAAAAAGTTATATGCATAACAAGTTGGCCCCACTCCTAATACTAGTGGGGTTAGGATTTAACAAATTCCCACAAACTTGCACTCAGCGCGGGGTGTTGCTGCTGAATTAAGCGGGTGGCCCGCCCACTTAAGTGGGCGGCTGCAAATTTTTTTTTCTTTTCTTTACTTTTCTTTTACTTTTAAATATTATATATATATATATATATATATATATATATATATATATATATACACCAAAAATTTATTTAAAATCCAAATACCATTTAAAATTGAACTATCCAATTATTTAATATATTTGAGCATATCTACATATATATATAAATTCAATCCTTAATAAATCAACTCAAAATAATAATGATATTTAAATAGGAAAACATGTTTATTAAATCTCCACAAAATAACTTAAATTATAATAAAATAATAATACTCCCAATGGGTGAACTTTACCGCTCATCCATGTATGGGTCCAGAAAATTGTACCATCTTGTAAAATATTATTTTATTAATAAAACATAAATTTTGTACCAAAAGTCAATAAATATTCAACAAGTCTCAAAATTATTTAAAGATATTTGTACACACATGAAATGTTCCTACATGGCCATCTTAGTCACCCCACATGCTCACATGGGCTTAAATTTTGTTCGGGCCCTGTTCGGGCTGAATTGGCCAAATCGGGTCATCAAAAAAAAATAAATAAAACCATAAATTGTATAAATTCATTTTTAAGTCTAATAAAAAATAATAAAAAATAATTAAAAAAATAGGGGTTTTATAATATCCGCCTTTCTTTTACTTAAGCTGCCCGTTGGTGCACGGTAAAGGGATCTCAGGCATCTTCGACCACATGGTGGGCAAGATTCGCAAGAAAATCGTGGGTTGGCACAATGCAACCCTTTCCCCCGGGGGAAAGTTGATTCTTATAAAGCACATCATCTACTCCATCCCCCTTGCCGTCTGCTCGTCTCCCATCAAAGTGCTCCACTCTATAGAATCCCTTCTCGCCAATTTCTTTTGGGGTCATCTTGAGGGCAAAGACAAGCATCACTGGGCCAGTTGGGACACCATGGCCAAACCTACTGATGAGGGTGGTCTGGGTTTCTGCAGACTAGCCCACATTGTGGACGCACATTCCGCAAAATTGTGGTGTAAACTTCGCATCGAAAGCTCGATCTGGACCAGGTTCATGAGAACGAGATACTCCAGATTCTGTCATTTGACAGAGGCGTCTGCCAACAATAGATCTTCTGCGTCGTGGCGGCGCATAATCCGCGATCGTAGCCTTGCGGAACCGTACTTGCGTTTGATATTGGGTAATGGTCATTCGCAGGCGTACAAGGAACGCTGGTTGGGGGATGACATCCTCAGGCCCAACATCCTTACACCGCCGCTGTGTGAGATTCGTAATTTATGGGATGATGACGTGTCTGGGTGGAATTGGGATAGAGTTAGAGCTTGGCTTGGCCCAGTGGCCATGGCGAGCCTGGGAGCCTCTAATCTGTCGATCAATGAAGCGCATGACGAGCTTAGATGGTCCCCCAACTCGGGTGGACTCTTCACCCTGGCTTCTGTCAAAACCGTCGCCAGAGGCACCCATGAAACGACCTCCCCTTCCGCCAAGTTTTGGCATACATGTATACCCACCAAATGGTCCATTCTCATCTGGCGTACTGCGCACCAGAAACTACCTACGGACGATGCCATCAACTCCTTCGGTTTTAGCCTGGCATCCAGATGCCACTGTTGTGTGGAACACCAATCGAAAACCGTCGATCACGTCCTTTTCTCTGGTGAATCAGCCACTCAAATTTGGACGAAACTTCACAACAAGTTCAGGATTTCTCCCATGACCGGGGGCATCAACGATCTGCTGGCTAGCTGGAACACGTCTCACGGGCATCAGATCGTCATTGCCGCCTTTTGGGTCTTGTAGAAAAACAGAAACAAATACAGATACGAGGGCCGTCAACTCCTGCCACCTCAATTGTACAGACAGGTCGTTCGACAAATCTACAAAAGAAAGAGGCGTTGCTCTCACGTCTCGTACCACTTTTAGGAAGCCCTAGGCTGATCAGGGCACCGCAAGTCGTGCGCTGGCTCACTTTGGGCGGTAACGACTGAGGGTTTAGGGGCGCTGTTTCCATAGGCTCTGGCTTTCAGTGCCTAACCTTCCGATACTCGATCAGCCTGCCATTTTGTGGGCATTATTTTGTGTTTTAGGCTTCCGCTTTTCTTGTCGTTTTTCGTGCGTGGCGCGTTTACTTGTAAAGGCTTCGGCATTTTGCGCCTTTCTTTCAATAAAAGTTTGTTTTCCAAATATATATATATATTTTTTTCCAAATATATATATATATATATATATATATATATATATATATATTTTATATATATATATATATATATATATATATATATATATATATATATATATATATATATATTGGAAGAAGGTAATTGTATTTATAAAGAAAGAGTTACATATCTGATGCTCCTGATTACGAACATCTTACAATCATCATCCTAACATCATTTTATATATTGTGTATAATACCAATACAAGAAATGTTCCGGCTCTCGAAGATACGGTTATTTCTCTCCTTCCATACGTGCTACACCGTCGCCGCAATCCTGATTCTTGCTTCCCCAAACCATTCCTTTCCTCGCTGTCTCCCTTGCGTAATCTCTCCAATAACATTTGTAATGTCCCTCTCATCCACAACCTCCAAACCCAACATATCTCGTTGATGGTCCCACATAACACTCGACACTGGGTCCCATATAACACTCGACACTGGGTAGTTTAGGAATAGATGTTGACTACTCTCTTCATGTTGCTGGCAAAGAACACATTATAAGCTATTCACCATCACCCCAAATCGACGAAGCTGATCCAAGGTTAGTAATCGTCCTGCCATAAGTTTGTACATACAATACTGCATCTTTATTGCCACATTCTGCCACGAATCCACCACTCGCGACCCCTTCCTATTGCCAATAGTCCTTCGCACTTTGCGAATCCACACGTATCCGTTGTATCATCTCGACGAACTGCCGAGCTATCCCATGTCTCTCTGGACGCAAAATGCCATTTTGTAGAATAGTGCTGACCGGAACGCCTATACGTGCTCGCGACGTCGTATATACCCCTCCTTTCTCCACCAAACTGTAATGTTCTATCCACAGATCATACCATAGATCAGTGGATTTGCCATCTTTTATTACCCGCCCCAGGTGCTGCTTCAACTCTATGCAATATTGTAACATTGTTTTGAATGGTACAGAGGCATTACTATTGTTGTTTATCGCCCAAAAGCTACCGTCCCTTACATATTTATTGTACATCCACTGCGCCCATATTGATTTGCTAACTACAAACTTCCACGTCAGTCTCATCACCGCTACGTCCCGCATGGTGCGTAATGAACATAGTCCTACTCCTCCTTCATCCTTGGGACGACGCAATATATCCCATCGAATAGAGTGGACACCCCTGCACCATACAAAGTTCCCACAAATTTTTTCAATCTTCCGAATCGTCTTTGATGATAGCAATATAGCTTGCAACCAATAGGTAGCTATCTCCATTATCACCGACCTGACCAGTTCAATCTGTCCTCCAAAAGACAAGTTCTGTGCATGCCATCCTTTTGTACGCCACTGAACATAATCTATCATACTCTGACAATCAGCGTCCTTAGCGTAATTAACGCAAAGCGGAACGCCCAAGTATTTAACAGGCAGTTCGCCTCTCGATATACCCAGGATGTGAGCATATTCCTCTTGGTTTGGACAATGTAAGTTAAAATAAACAGAACTTGTCAAGCCCATGATTTTTATAGTTAATTAATATGCATGCTCTATTATTATTATTTTTGGTGAGGCCAAATGCCAAACCCACAATCTAAGCCCAGTACTTAAACCCAATAACCCAAACCCCTGCTCACCCATTCAACCCCACGACCCTATTCCTCAGCCCAGATCATATCTCTCTGCGCCCCACTCCGCTCACCCTCCTCTCCCGTACCTAAACACACCAGAAGCTCCAAAAATTTCACAGAACCTTCCCAACTCCATTTTTTACCAAAAACTCCATAACTTCCTTCTCCCTCCACCAAATCCAAATCCGAGAGCACCGTCGCGTTCGTCTCGTCGTCCTCTCCGAATCAAGACCTCTCTCCCCACCTCCTGAGCCCATCCCCGCCTCGCTCCTGCGACAACGCCTCATGCCAGAACATGCGCCGCCAGCCCTTCCCGTGCACGTCCCCGTGCCGTCCGCGTGCACGTGTTCGTGCCCGTGCCCACGTACGTTTCGAGTCCGAGGCATCCCCTCGGTGCTCCGTCACAGCCTTCGGTAAACCCCGCAACCTTCTGTTAATTCACAGAACTATTTCTGTTTCGGGATAGCCAGTTTAGTAGTTTCCTATTTTAGATTCGGTAATAATTTTATTAGCGTTTAATTAGATGGTTAATCTTAATTAGTTAGCTTAATGGAATTTAGAGTTATCATCTACGTTTAATTATGAATAACGTTGAATTAACGTTATTTCAACGATTATATCACTTTTGCCATAATTTTATAATAATTATTATTAAGTGTAGTCTCAAAAAATTAATTATATAGCAAAATATATGTTAATATAGGAAATGTTATTTTTTAGGCCAAAATATATATTAATTTTTTTAGGAAAAAATATTTATTTTCATATTTTAACCATTATTTCTGTTAATAAAGTTTATGGAAATGAAAAACTAGAGATAATAACATATTTTCTAATAAAATCGTAATTTTTACTACAATAATATTTTACGTATTTTTATTATTAAAAATGATTATTCTTTACTAAAGAAATAGTATTAGTAAAATATTTTGTAAAGTTTATTTAGAAAAATATTAAATTAGATTTTGAATATTTCGAGTATACGCGATATTTTCTATTAAAATAAATCACGATAAAAACTGCTACTATTTTGAATATATTCTAAAATATATTATTTTTCTGCCCTATTTTTAAAATACTAATAAAATAGTTTTCCCAAAATATTACATAATTAAATTATTATTTTCTCTAATAAAATGGCAAAGTTTATAATTAACGTAGTTGCATTTAGTGGCTTTATTAGCCAATCTTTGGGATAAATTCTAAGGACAGATTATTATTAATGTAGGATTCAGAACTTATGTCAGATCCGTGTTGTGCTCCCGTCTACATCATTCAGAGAACCAAGGCAAGTCATACTTATCTAAACTCGTGTTTTAATTGGTAATTAATTCCATTGCATGATAGAGTTACTGTATCGACACCTGACTCACGGGATCCTACTCGGATCATATCGACTGATTTTTTGAATCATTGACTTGACTGCTTACTGAATCATTGACTCGACTGCTTACTGAATCATTGACTCGGGAATTGGGGGAGTAACTTTAACACCTGTGGTCAACGCTCCTTACTGAATCACTGTGGATAGCGGAAGCCCAACTCACTTTGGCCGAAGCCGGACCGTGTTCATTAGAACACTTATTGCCTCCAACCTTAGCTGGCTACAGGTAGTTACGTACTCTAAACACTACTGTAGCTAGATTGCATCATTCCATTTTCAGAGTTTTTACTGCGTAACTGTTTTATTATTATTATTTAGAAAATCATATTTCCATTATCACTTTTCCTAAAGTTATAATAAACAAACCTTTGTGATGTTGAATACTTTTGTTTTTTCTTCATTTTCATTTTCGACTTTAGTTGTACTTCAGAATATTTAATAAAATATTTTATTTTTCGTTTAGACATTTGTACTGCTTGTGTTCACTGCTTGATACAGCTTACTGCCGCCGTCTCACAGCGGTGCATGCTGGGCATGATCCGACTGGAACCATTATATTAGGATCGGGTCGTGATATATTTTTAGTGGTGGCCCATGCAGGTCCAGTTCTGTAAATTGGTCGAGTCAACTTAGTCTAGACCTGTATGCAGTCCTGTAACCTAGGTCTAGATTGTTGGCCCATTCTACGGTCACACCCGATTTCGATAATCAACATATACTTCAGTCAATACACAAAATATAGAAAATGTTGCTAACTATTTCAGGATGCATGAAATCAATTTCAACGGACGATGTACTGCATAAATCAAAGCGTCAAAGTCATCAAAATCTTCTGAAGACTCTTTTCTACTTTTATTCTGTATTTTACATTTTATTGAGTCTAGGAATTACTTTGTGAAATCAATTATGGTAATACTGGCTTAGGGTTAAAATTGTCCTTATTTCTAGAATCCTATTTTTACCCTTTCGTATTTTCGGTTACAAATATTTCAAAATCATATTTCGAAAATATTCTTTTCAAATGATTTTACAAATAACCAAAAACCAGTTTGAAAACTGTTTTTTTACAAAAGAATTTCAAAATATCTCCTGACAGAACTCCCAGCCGAGTTCGGCCCGAGTTCGGTCCGAACTCTGACCGAGTTCGGTCAGTTTGTATTCAAACTTCAGTTGCCTCCAAATCTGCGAGCAACGTCTATTTTGCGAGATATTTGCACCCGAACTCTGCCCGAGTTCTGCCCGAGTTCGGTTGGTGAAAACACCTATAAATAGAGAAGAACTTTTCACTTCAAATCATCAATTCATTCTTCATCTTCTCTTCTCTACTATTCAAGTGTTTTCTAAACGATCTAAGATTTTCAAATCTCACCTACACATCTCTTAGCCAAAAGCCAGTACTATCAGAGTTGATTTAGAGTCTTTTGGTTACTCAAGAGTTGTAAGAGGTCGTTCAAGTTTCAACAACTTTTCTGTTGTGGAGCCGGTCGTGCGCTCGCCTCCAAGCACGGTGTTGTGAAGCCGGTCGTGCGCTTGTCACCAAGCACGGTGTTGTAAGAGATTGCAAGCTCTCAGTTAAAGCTTGTGCCATAGTGGATTAACATCGAGCAAGAGTACTCGAGACTGGATTAGTCCTCTCAGAGGGATACCAGTATACATCGCTATGTCACTGAGTTTGATTCTTCTATCTTTATTTACTGTCTCTTACATATCTGTCATAGTTTAATTTTTTAATTGGTGATTATTTTCCGCTGCACACACGCACTCTATTCACCCCCCCTCTAGAGGTGCTCAACGATCCTACAATTGGTATCAGAGCAGGTTATATTCTTATATAACATACCCTAGAGAGTATATATATGGCAGCCGTGAAATCTATATTCAACGGTGAAGGGCAATCCACAAATAGACCTCCCATATTTGATGGAACAAATTACACTTACTGGAAAACACGTATGACTTTCTTTCTTAAGTCTCTAGATTTTGATCTTTGGTCAATAGTTATTGATGGGTATAAGAAACCACCACCTATAGTGGTTGAAGGTATTCTTATGGAAAAGCCGCATGACAAGTACACCGATGCTGAAAAAGCAAAGGCTAGTCTTGATGCTCGAGCCATCAATGCACTATTCTGTGCAATTGACAAAACCGAGTTCAACAGAGTTTCAACCTGCAAGATGTCTCACGAAATTTAGAAACTTCTTGAGGTAACCCATGAAGGGACTTCCCAAGTGAAAGAATCCAAAATTAGTAGACTGACTCAGGAATATGAATCTTTTAAGATGAAACCCGGCGAGTCAATTACACAGATGTTTACTCGTTTCCTTGATATAACTAATCCTTTGCAATCTCTTGGTAAAGATTACAGCAATCACGAAAAGATTAGAAAGGTGCTGCGGGCTCTAACAAAGAATTGGAATCCAAAGGCCACAGCAATTATTGAAGGAAATGACCTCACCACAATGTCGTTGGAAACTTTGATGGACAAGCTCATGACCCATGAACTCGACTTGCAAGATTTTGAAGAAGCAACACCAAAGGAGAAAACTATTGCCTTCAAAGCTCATGCAAGAAAGCCGACATACAATGATTCCGATGAAGAATCCTCAAGTGGTGATGAACAAGCCCTACTTGTGAAGAACTTCAGAAAGTACCTAAAGTTTACAAGCAGAAAGAAGAAAGACGTCCAAGAAAGCAATGAAGATGAAACCATATGCTTTGGATGTAAGAAGTCAGGGCACATGAAGAAGGACTGTCCAGCTACCAAGAAGAGCAGTCCATATGACAGATCAAGATCAAGCAGAAAAGCTACAACTGGTCGAAAGTATGCCAACACAAGTATCTGGCATGAAAGCGACGCCAGTGATTCTGAAGAAGAGGATAGACCCTGCAGAAATGCAAATGTCTGTCTTATGGCATTTGACAAGGTATCTTCAAACCCTCTATATGATGAATTTACTTTCGATGAGTTAGAAAATGCCTTTAGCGATTTACTTGAAGAACACAAAAATGTGCTTGACAAGTATAAGCAATCTCGAAAAGAGATTAAGGCATACACAACCGAGTTAGCTAGACTGTCCAATCTTATTCAAGATATTAAAGAGACGTCTACTACCGGTAACACGGAAGAGATAGCCAAACTCAAGGTAGACTATCATGAGGCTATTCTCACTATTCAAAAGAAAGAAAGAGATTATGGTAAGATGCAAAAACTGTATGACACAGAGAAGAAGATGCACTTAGTAACAGAACAGAGACTCTCAGTTATGACTGCTAAATATGAAGAGTCTATTGCGATTTCTAAAAAGTTAGAAATCAAGTTAGGCAAACAGGAAATGCCTGTGACACAGCCTAATTTTAGTCCTAATGCAAAGCATACACCTAAGAGGACTAAAAACAAGAAAGCACAGAAGAAACACGAGTATCATCTTGCTTTCACTTATAGGTTCTCCAAGAAACCAAACAAGCATGTGAACACAGTTTCAACCACATCTGGTTCTAAACTAACTTGTACTTATTGTGGTACACACGGACACATATCACAGAATTGTCTTGCAAGAAAGCTTGTTGATAATCATACTTTAGTCTGGAGACCTAAAGCTAATCAGCATGGACCCTTCAGAAAATGGGTACCAAAGGATTCATCTACTTGTTTTGTAGGTGGACCCTCAACCCTCTCATGCTAGAAGCAAATGGATCCTCGATAGCGGATGTTCGCGACACATGACTGGTGATGCATCTTTATTCGCTACGCTATCGATGAAGAAAGAAGGATACGTCTCCTTCGGAAATAACTTGAGAGGTGATATTATAGGTAATGGTACTGTAGGTATTTCTCCTTATCCAATAATAAAGGATGTTTGTCTAGTAACTGAATTGAAACATAACCTATTGAGCATAAGTCATTTGGCAGATAATGGTTATGGTATCAATTTCGTGAAAGATAAATGTACCATATATGATATGTCATCTGGTGATCCCGTATATAAAGGGATTAGAGAAGACAATATTTATGTTTTCTTTTTGGAGAATACTAATAATGCAGGAAGGTGCCTAGTAGCCAATCAAGATGAAAGCTGGCTATGGCACATGAGACTAGGACATGCAAACATGGATACTATCTCACGTCTGAACACAAAGAAGTTGGTAAAAGGACTCCCAGAAATTCCATTCAAGAGAGACATGGTATGTGCTGACTGTGAAAAGAACAAAGCACATAGATCTTCTTTTAAATCCATCAACGCTGTAAGTACTTCGAGACCTTTGCAGTTGATTCATATGGATTTATTTGGTCCAAGTAGAGTCGCTAGTCTTGGCGGTAAACTCTATGCTTTTGTCATTGTTGATGATTTCTCTCGTTTTACATGGGTTTACTTTTTATCAAACAAAAGTGATGCTATTTTTGAACTTCAGATATTTTGTAAAAAGGTACAAAACGAAAAAGGCTTCATGATTACTCGTATCCGAAGTGATCATGGTGGCGAATTCAAAAATTCTGATTTCAAAAAGTTTTGTGATGATAGTGGATATTACCACGAATTTTCTTGTCCTAGAACTCCCCAACAGAATGGTGTTGTGGAGCGGAAGAACCGTAATCTAAGCGAAATGGCTAGAGTCATGCTTAATCAGCATAATCTTCCTAAATATTTTTGGGCAGAAGCTGTTAGTACAGCCTGTCATATTTTAAACAGGGTGTTAATTCGACCTATCTCGAAGAAAACACCATATGAGCTTTGGTTTGGAAGAATTCCAAACATTTCTTATTTTAAAGTTTTTGGTTGTCGATGTTTCATCCTGAACACCAAGGAAAACTTGGGTAAGTTCGACTCCAAAGCAGATGACGGAATATTTCTCGGATATGCTGCTAAGAGTAAGGGATATAGAATTTTTAATAAAAGATCTTTGATTGTTGAAGAAAGTATTAATGTTACCTTTGATGAGTTGAATAGTCATAGATCTAGCGACAGTGATGATGAAGATGCACCTACAAAGATAAAAAAGAGTTCTGAGAAAGATCCTACCCAAGAGGCAAGAACTGATAAAAGTTCCGAAGATGCAGGAACTGGAAGAGCCTTGTGAAAGGTATGACCCAAAGATTCGAATCATTGAGATTCAATCCAGATCATCCAGAAACTCTCATAATAGGTGATGTATCCAAAGGTGTAAGTACTCGTTCATCTCTTAGAGATTCTGAAGTAGCAGCTAATGTAGCATTTATTTCACAAATAGAACCTAAGAATGTTGATGAGGCTTTTTCTGATGAATTTTGGATTTCTGCCATGCAAGAGGAACTTAATCAATTTCAGAGAAACCAAGTTTGGGAACTCGTTCCTAAACCTATTGGTCAATCGATAATTGGTACCAAATGGGTGTTCCGAAATAAACTTAGTGAAGATGGACAAGTTCTACGCAACAAAGCACGTCTAGTTGCACAAGGTTATAATCAAGAAGAAGGAATTGATTATGATGAGACCTATGCTCCTGTTGCTAGACTAGAAGCCATCCGCATGTTTTGCGCTTTTGCTTGTTTTAATGATTTCAAACTTTTTTAAATGGACGTGAAAAGCGCATTTTTAAATGGTTATTTGAAAGAAGAGGTTTTTGTGAAACAACCCCCTGGTTTTGAAGATTTTCAAAAACCTGATCATGTTTTCAAGCTTAAGAAAGCACTTTATGGACTCAAATAAGCACCTCGTGCTTGGTATGAACGCCTAAGCGCCCTCTTACTTGATAATGGATTTTCAAAAGGCAAGATTGATACTACTCTTTTTATTAAATCCATGAATAATGATATACTTCTAGTGCAAATTTATGTAGATGACATTATCTTTGGCTCTACTAGTGAACAACTTTGTCAAGAATTTGCCAAGTGTATGCAGAGTGAATTTGAGATGAGCATGATGGGAGAGCTGAACTTCTTCCTAGGATTGCAAATCAAACAACACTCGAATGGAACATTCATCAACCAAGCCAAGTACACGAAGGACATACTGAAGAAGTACGACTTCGAGAATGTAAAGCCAATTGGGACTCCTATGGCTACATCTACAAAGCTTGATGCTGATGAAAGTGGCAAACCTGTTGATCAGCGTAAGTATCGAGGTATGATTGGTAGTTTATTATATTTAACTGCTAGTCGCCCTGATATTATGTTTAGGGTTTGCATATGTGCACGATATCAGGCAAACTCTAAGGAATCACATCTTAGTGCCGTTAAGCGTATCTTCCGATACCTTAAAGGAACTTCTACAGTTGGCTTATGGTATCCCAAAACCAAATCCTTTAACCTTATAGGTTACTCGGATGCAGATTTTGCTGGATACAAAGTGGACCGTAAAAGTACCAGTAGCACATGTCATTTCTTAGGAAAGGCCTTAGTCTCTTGGTTTAGCAAGAAACAAAATTCAGTAGCATTATCAACAACTGAGGCTGAGTATATCGCCGCAGGACGTTGTTGTGCTCAAATTTTGTGGATGAAGCAAACCTTAGAGGACTACAATCTGCACTATACAAATGTTCCTATTTATTGTGATAACACTAGTGCAATTAATTTGACTAAGAACCCTATCTGTCATTCACGCACAAAGCACATAGAAGTTAGACATCATTTTTTACGTGATCATCAACAACACGGAGATATTTGCTTAGAATTTATTGATACTGAACATCAACTAGCTGATATTTTCACTAAACCATTGGCTGAAGACCGTTTTAACAACTTGAGGCGTGAGCTCGGCATTCTTGAATTCTCGGTTTCTTAAAACATATGGTAATTAAAACTGTATTTATAACTTGACAATTTATTATTTAATAAAAATTATTTTTGGGGACAAACTTACAAAGGGTATGTCTGTCACCACGGCTACGGTCGAAGCGAAGCGGTACTTAAGAGTTCCCCGGTGAACCACCGTTAGCTGGGACAACCCCTATAGTTAACCCGAAAATAATAGCAGTTATTTAATAAACCAGTCAAATGTTACTTCAGTCTTTATTTACCTGACTGCTTTGACTGTCTCGGAAATGCAAGTGGCCGAACTCGGCCCGAACTCTGACCGAGTTCGGACCGAATTCGGACCGAGTTCGGTCGGCGCTGTGATGGTTCCAAAACCGAACAGCCGGCCCTAGCACCTATTTAATTCATCCTTTCTTCCACTTTTTCTCCACATCAAAACGTGGAATACTTCCATCTCCTACTAGAAATCCTTCCTCCTCCTTCTTTGTAAGGAATCGACAAGTTCAAGTGGGCGATCTTCTTCCTCATGGCTCCGAAACGTCAACGAGGAAATTCTTCTCAAGGTGCTTCCTCCTCATCTGACTACACTCCGGCAAGTCTCTTCAGTCCAGCCAAACCTAGAGATCCCGAGGAATATGATAGCACTTTGTTTCCCGACAAAGACTTCTCCGATCTCTGGTTTGATTCTTTCTCTCTTCGTCGTATTTGTGCTGGAGCCTTCGTCAATTTTACAACTTTCTTTGAATATGCTCCTGTTTTTGATCAACTTGGATTTTGTCACTTTTTCGAGGTCCAAGATAGCATTTACGATAATGCAGTCCGTATGTTTTACTGCAATTTGCAAGTAAAACAAAACGGGAATTTCTATTCCTGCATTGCTGGACAGGAATTAGAATTTAGCGCCACCGATATCAGTGAATATTTTTCACATTCCTGATCTTGGTGATGCACTTGTTGACATCCACCATATTCAATTCCCTGCCGATGTCACTTTAGCTTCCATTAGGGAATTGATTTGTCACCCTACTCCTCCTCCCTGGAGAATCTTTTCTAGACATCTAAACCAAACTTTTTACGAGCTTCATCGTATGATTTTCTCGGCCCTTCTTCCGAAGAAAGGCTCTACCGATGAAGTTACATTTTTGGAACTTTCTGCTCTTTATCATATTCATTTTGGAATTCCTTTCTCCGTTCCAAAAACTATGATGTCTTGGATGCTCAGCTGCAAGAATGCAGGTAGGAACCTAGTCTTTCCTATGCACCTAGCTAGTATTTTTCGACATTTTGAGATTGATCTCGAAACGTGTGCCATTTCTTCTCCACCTGTTGAGTTGACCCGCTCTCGTCGGTTTTCTCAACCTCCTGGTGCTGCTCCTGCTGTCCCAGCTGCTGATGCTGAGGCCCCTCCAGCTGATGCTCATCCTGCTCCGGCCCATGCCCCAGGACTTGATCAGGCATTCTACCAGCGGTTTGATGATTTCGTTGCCGTTTCCACGCAACGTTATCAGGACTCCGAGTTCCGGCACATTTCTCAGGCCCAGGTGCTAAGAAACAGTATTGCCGATCTCCACTACAGCCTGGTTCAGGATCCAGTCCGTCCACTCACTATCCTTCCACACCCGGCTTTCCCTGGTCCTTGTTTTACTGATGAGGTCACTTTTCAGTATTTCGACCCGACCACTGCCTATTTCCCTCATGATCCTCCCGGTGCGGACGACCCAGCGTTGTGATATGGATTCAGCCATGGGATAGTGGATTTAGTTTTGATTTAGTTGATGCAGTTTATGCAGTAGTTTTATTTTTATTTCCTGTCTAAACTGTTTCAGTTAGACTTTATCAGTTGTACTTTTTGGATTATTAATGGAACCTCTATGATATTTCAGTTTATTATAGTTCATTTTATTCCAGTTGTCTATGCTGTGATTACTTCTTTTTACTTCACTTTGTCGTGTCTATTCTATTGTTGGCTTCATGATTTACGGGGGAGCCTATTCATTTTACTACTTGACAAAGGGGGAGAAAAAGAGTATACCAAACGCATATCCAAAACAAAAACAATTCAATTTTCAGGTATTTTTGTTATTTTGTTCTATTTGATATAATATATTTTGGTATAGACTCAAGTTTGTCAATTATCAAAATGGGGGAGATTGTTGGCCCATTCCACGGTCACACCCGATTTCGATAATCAACATATACTTCAGTCAATACACAAAATATAGAAAATGCTGCTAACTATTTCAGGATGCATGAAATTAATTTCAACGGACGATGTACTGCATAAATCAAAGCGTCAAAGTCATCAAAATCTTCTGAAGACTCTTTTCTACTTTTATTCTGTATTTTACATTTTATTGAGTCTAGGAATTACTTTGTGAAATCAATTATGGTAATACTGGCTTAGGGTTAAAATTGTCCTCATTTCTAGAATCCTATTTTTACCCTTTCGTATTTTCGGTTACAAATATTTCAAAATCATATTTCAAAAATATTCTTTTCAAATGATTTTACAAATAACCAAAAAGCAGTTTGAAAACTATTTTTTTACAAAAGAATTTCAAAATATCTCCTGACAGAACTCCCAGCCGAGTTCGGCCCGAGTTCGGTCCGAACTCTGACCGAGTTCGGTCAGTTTGTATTCAAACTTCAGTTGCCTCCAAATCTGCGAGCAACGTCTATTTTGCGAGATATTTGCACCCGAACTCTGCCCGAGTTCTGCCCGAGTTCGGTTGGTGAAAACACCTATAAATAGAGAAGAACTTTTCACTTCAAATCATCAATTCATTCTTCATCTTCTCTTCTCTACTATTCAAGTGTTTTCTAAACGATCTAAGATTTTCAAATCTCACCTACACATCTCTTAGCCAAAAGCCAGTACTATCAGAGTTGATTTAGAGTCTTTTGGTTACTCAAGAGTTGTAAGAGGTCGTTCAAGTTTCAACAACTTTTCTGTTGTGGAGCCGATCGTGCGCTCGCCTCCAAGCACGGTGTTGTGAAGCCGGTCGTGCGCTTGTCACCAAGCACGGTGTTGTAAGAGATTGCAAGCTCTCAGTTAAAGCTTGTGCCATAGTGGATTAACATCGAGCAAGAGTACTCGAGACTGGATTAGTCCTCTCAGAGGGATACCAGTATACATCGCTGTGTCACTGAGTTTGATTCTCCTATCTTTATTTACTGTCTCTTACATATCTGCCATAGTTTAATTTTTTAATTGGTGATTATTTTCCGCTGCACACACGCACTCTATTCACCCCCCCCTCTAGAGGTGCTCAACGATCCTACATAGATGAGACTTTAGAAAAATAGACTCTAGAAACAACTAGAACACCTAGATTATATTCACCATATTACAACATAGGGCCGAAAATATCTATTTATAATATTTATTTTTGCTTGCTTATAGTTTCATAGGCTACCTTGTTTATGTTTGTACCTAAACCTTTCATAGGATGACAAATGAAAAACTTATCCCACCATTAGTCTTATTGTGTTTATCTTCACATTTTTAGTTGTACTCTCACTTAGTATTGATGATCTAATATTTAGTCTTTAGATATTAAGGATATAAGCAAAGTATGACTAGAGGAGTAATACCTAGAAGTAAGTTGCATGAATGTATGGCCACCAGAAATATAGTATCATAGTAAATCCTAAGGAGATGATAGCCAGGAAGACACGAACTAAGCTCGAGGATCAGTTGCTGGAGCCAGAAACTTTTAGCCTAGTAAGATGTTAAAAGGTACATGACTAATTAGTTGAGCATTTATCGAGGATAAAATTTATGGGATATAAAAATAGAAAAAAAGAAAAATATTAAAATTTGAATTAAAATTTTAGGATGATGATGATGATATATAAAAAAATTAATACTAAGGTATCAGAAGTTATCAAGCTGGTATTGTAGAGTTGCATGATGAAACCGAGGATTATGACGGATAAAGTTGAACTTAAGGTATAAATTTAATTGGGGATGATGATCGACAATAAGGATATGAATTAGAGAGATACAGATTTTATCAAATCAGAATTTGGAAATAAAGATTGTGAAATTATAAGTGTTACGAGGGTAAGTGAATGTGATATTATATACTATTGACAAGAAAATAAAGAATGGGGACGAAATAATATTATCAAGGTTGGTCGAATCCGAGGGATTCAAGGAATAAAGTAAGATCAAAGGAAGGGCTGAAATTTAAATCTTGTAAAAAAAAGCTCAGATTTAAAATTTGGATCAAATATGTTGGATTTGGTGGAAATAGAAAATCTAAATAGATTATATGGCTGATAATGGGTTAAGAGATTTCATAGATACATCCTTCCAAAATCAGTTAATTTCGAGGAAGATCGAGCAGGTATTCTAGAACAGTATTCTTCACCAGATATCCTACTTTTCTGTGACTTGTTCCTGTATTAATTTATGTTAAACCTATTACCATTTTCGTCACACTAGTTTGACCATATTATTCTATGCTTCTTTTATAAATCTAGGATATAGTTGTGATTAAGAATTTTATTGTAGAATTCTAGATACATGTGAGAAGACTATGATAAGAGGGGTCATAAATAGGTATCATGGGTGACCAAGGAATAATTTTGACAAACGAAACCTCGTCATGGATAAAATAATAGGATTTTAGGAATAAATTTTTTTTGAGGATTTCAACTTTAGAACGAAATTATGCAAGATTACTGAGATAGAATTTGGCAAACATATGGAAGTTAAGTTTTGGAAGAATAGAGTTTGGTATTCTTTTGGATAAAGCCTTAGGTATTTTGACGATTTTGAATTTTATGATTAAAGGAAGAGTTATGGAAGATAGAGGAAGTCGTAGGTAGAGTTAGCGAGAAAAGTCTAGGTTTTGGTAAGGTTCCCCCATGGAGGAAGTAAATTTGGATAATATATAAACATGAGAATATGATGATCAAGTAAAAGAACACTTGACGGAGATCAACTTTTATATATTAGATGACTACTGTAACTAGAAGGGATGGATATAATTATAGAAGGACAGGGTCGGCCCTGAGTTGTTGGGGGCTCAAGGCGAAACTTTAAAAATGGGCCCTCATACATAATGTAAAAAAAATATAAATAAAATAAAATTTTGTTGTAGTCAAGATTTGAATCAAGGACATCTTAAATGCAAGTCTAGCATTATAACCACTACACCACAATACTTTTTGTTAGAAAAAAGATACATGATACATACTAGTTCTATTATAGACAATTTCATGTTGGTGCCCCCTTTGGTCAGGGGGCCCTGGGCCGTCGCCCGGCCTGCCCTGGGCCAGGGCCGCCCCTGTAGAAGGAATAACACAAGCAATGTAATGATAAGTTTTTGAGAAGGAATAAGTAGTGAGAAATTGAGATAAGACCATTGGCATGCAACTTTGGAAATGAGCACTTGGTTTTACAATTTCTACCAAACATTGGAGACTCATATTAATTATGGTAAGAAAGATTGAGATTTTGTGATATTTTTGCTAATGTGTTTGGATGAGAACGATTGATAGGTGCATGGTTAATGATTAAAATTTGATTAGTGATTATAATTTTGTCAATTGATTTCAAGAATTGGAAATTCTCGAATATAGGTCATGGATCAACTTTAAATAATTTTCTAAGGATTTACTATGACAAGTGAAGATTGTGAACTTTGATGTAGTCAGTTTTGGAAGAATGACTGACAATTGGAAATTGATATCCGTAAAATGATTTGATCGAGAGAACTACTTGAAATTGAAATACATTTGGCATACGGATGGAAAAAATAAATTTAGACGATTTATGATTCCAAATAGATTTAGTTTTAATACCTTGACAACTGTCTTAGTTTTCTGTAGATACTGGGAGTTCAGCTAGTTTAGCGAGTTAGAGATTAGTTTTTGCATGGAGATTAATAGGATGGTTATCTTGTAAGTTTTTTTCATGCATATTATATCTGTTGACCTTTGAAATAGTGATACAACATTCTCTCTATTCCCTTTGATCATCACTAAGTCCTCAATGAAAATATCCTATCTGATTACATTTCTATCATAGCTTTGTTATTCTAATTACCCTCGTTATCCTACTATCATACAACTTATTGATTTTTTTTCCTGAGTCACAAACCCTTATACCCAATTCTAATTTGAATTGTAATTTTAGTCCATGATCTCAGAAGATTCTATTACTTTCTGTCTTTTCAATAAACTGTTCACGTTCGTTTCTTTCTTGCATTTTCTGTTTCACGAGACCTCATTTGATTTTCCCCTATTTTATGATCATATTTTAATCGTACCTAGATTTTTCTCGTGTCTAAAATGATTTTGATCACAACAATATTCCAACTCTATCTCAGATCATATATAGATAATTCTGATCGTGCCTATATTTTATCATTGTACCTTGAGATCATGCCTAGAATTCGTTCATGTCTGATGATTTAAATATAGAATGATTTATAGCAAGGATTTATGGAGTACATGAGTTTTGGGATAAAGATGAGATAAACATGAACACTTGTGATTTGAATCAAGGAAGGGATAATTAATGATGTGAATACCAAGCAAATTGATATTGTAGATTAGAGGTTGTTAAATGATAAGCAGGGAGATGCACTATAGGAAGATGCATGATGAATCAGAAGATATATAAAGGACGACCGAAACAAAAAATTTTGGACTTAAGGTGTGACTAATTAAGGATGGCAATCGTATGAATTGAAGGGTGCAAAAGATTACAAATCATAAATCAGAGATAGAAGGTTTGTAAATAATACAAGGTTGGGAGATGTCATTGTTTGCAAAAACAAAAGTTGAACTTTATTTCACAAACTTTGTAAGAAGATTACAAGAATTCTGGAAAAGTACAACTGTAGGAATCCGATCTGAAGACGATCGCTTTATCCCTTGGACGATGTGAACTTTGAAGACAATAGCCTCCGAAGTTGAAGGCGATAGCCTCTGAAGAATGCAGCAGCACTTGGGCAAGAACTCCTGAACTCTCTAATTTTTTCTGATCTCTATGTCTGTGATCTCTATGTGTGTCAATGAAGGCTTGAAACTCTATTTATAGAGTTCTGGAAATAACTAACTTTTAGTTATTCTGACTTACGCAGGTTGGATTGCGCACACTTTGGATTGCGCAGACAATGAACTGCGCAGGCAGTTACTCGATCGTGGACGACCTGTTTGTGACGCGTGGCATTGTTTGATTAAAATGCGCTTGGTCGTGTACAGACGGTTGCCACATGGTGAGTAATTAATGGCATGAAGGCCACGTGTACATTGTCAGTTGTCTTGATGGAGTGCGCCACCTGAATTACGCTGGCTTCAGATTGCGCTGGGATGGACCGCGCTGGGATGGACTGCGCTGCAGAGAGTCAGGCAGATTGTGCTGCATGTACAGCTGTCCTCGAGTGCTGTGCTGCACGATAAACGAACAGTTTTCTCGTTCTCCGTGTTGTTAGTTGTCAGAAGATCTGATTCTCTGTCAGTTAATGATGACAAGGCCATGTCAGCTTGCGCACTTGGATGAGTGCGCAGTTCAGCCTGCGCAATCGAATTGTTGCGCAATCTGTCTTCTGTGCAGTTCACTTAAAAGATGTATTTTTTTTTGATTTTTATGGCTTTGTTGATGGGTGCAACTTGATTTTTTAGGACCTACAAGACCCCCTTCAATGTTTTCGAAAGTTGAATTTATTCAAAGTTTTGAAATACTTTAAATTTTGATTTGAAAATCAAGTTGCGCATGTGATGACCTGTCTGCACAATTGGAGGAATTAGCCCCTGTTTATTCGGCACAATCTGAGGAGTTTGTTTATTTTGGAAAACTATAAATAGTTTTCAGTTCTCTCTCTACCATTCTTTACTTGTTTTTACTTTGCTAAAGAGAGAAAAGTTTCCGAGCCTACTACGACTTTCCGCGCCCTTCTCGTCATGAAGTTGCTCACCCAACACTGCAAGGTAGTAAACCCGATCGAAAGATCCTTTTTAGGGTTCTTCGACACTGTTGATCCTTCGAACCTGTCTCTTTTTAGAGATTTGGTCATACTGCGCCGCCCTGTTTAGGGTTTCGGTTGGACAAACTCAATAGTTTTTATTTTTATGAAGACTATTTTCTTGCGCAATCTGTTGAAGAGCGCTGGCAAAAGTCAGCGCACTCTGCTGATTTGTACAAGACTGTCCTGCGCAAACTGTTGTCTTGCGCGAGCTTGTCAGCGCAATCTGATAGCGTGCGCAAGTGAATATATTAGCACAACTGGATATTATGAACATAGAAGTTTGTGCACTCTGATGTTTTATAGTCAGCACAATCTGATGTTTGTGCAATTGACTGATTGTTTGGACAGAATCTTTGATTTTTGCATATACTGAACTCTGTCTTTCTGTTTTGAAGCAGTTAACATCAGAGAGGACCCAGAGTATAAAATCTTCACAGGGACCCTTGCTGAACCAGAATTTAAGGAAGATTTGTCACATGTCATATATCCCCAATATGCTTTGCCAGCTTCCCGTCAAGCTATCTTGGTAGCTCAGGACAATGAAACTCTATTAAGTCTGATGAATGGGCAATCCCTGCAGAGTGCTGATGCCATTACCCATAAGAAACCCATGTTCTTATTTGGCGAAGCTATTGACAAGAGTTCTCAGCCAAGACCCCGTGTTGAGCAGAGACTCTTCCAAAGAAAGGAGAAACTAATCCTGTTACCGGACATTGCTAGATGCCTACCTCTAGCCCGCTATGCCCATGCAAGCCATCCTAGGAGAATGGATTGGGATATTACTCTCCTCCAGCATGCAAGGATAGGAAAGATTTGTGTCAAGAAAGGACCAAATAACAGGGATATGTTCTATAGCTCCTCTGAGCGTCATAGCACTTTGCTCAGAGGGTTGAAGCCTGGCTGCATCCCTCCAGAGAACTCTTCTTTGCTGCTGCCGGTGAGGACTCCAATCTTTGCTAATGAATATGCAAAGGTTGAGGGAAGATACCCGGATCAAGACATCCGGCTGACAGGTCTGGTGAACCCAGACAACAAAAGGTGGAGTAGCATATCCAACTAGATATTGGCTCAGTTCGAAGACAAGCTTAAAGAGATTGAGCTATATCATGCGATATACGCTACTGTGTATGGATTCCTCCCAAACCCTCATCTGTTTCTGGCCTTGGCAGAGAGGTACAATTATAGAACAGGGACATTCATGACGCCCTGCGGGGAGATTGGATTAGCCCTCCATGAGATGAAATACATTTCGTGCCTACCAACGGGAGACTTCCCTTATGAGG
This sequence comes from Iris pallida, assembly GCA_029216955.1. Classification (NCBI taxonomy): domain Eukaryota; kingdom Viridiplantae; phylum Streptophyta; class Magnoliopsida; order Asparagales; family Iridaceae; genus Iris; species Iris pallida. The sequence continues at coordinate 685,967 of JANAVB010045020.1, forward strand.
AGTATGTTCCAACAAACGACGAGTTAGATAGACTACGTCGAGAAAATGCAGAGATGGTGGCAGTTTTCGACGAACTACTGTGCCACTACAACATATGCTCCCTGTACTATAAGAGCGGTTCTTTCGGCACCTGTTATTCATCAAAGTGGTTGCCTTATCTTTTCCTTAATCATATTATTGAGAAAAAGACTAAGGATCATGATACTTGTAACCCGACTGTCTTCCAATCACTCAGCCACAGTGAAGTAATAAGATTGATGGATGAAAACAAGAAAATGGATATCAAAGTTAATGATGAACATCAATACCCTCCACTCAAGACCGGAGATTTTGTCGAGAGTTTTATAAGAATGGGCTACAGGCCCATGTCAAGAGAAGCCCAGCTGGCGGGTTTCCTGACATACTGGCTCCGTCGATTCGTTATACCCGGAGCGAGCACCGTGGACCGCTTCCACCGTGGCGTACTCTTTGCTGCTGTCCGGTTAGTCTTTGGCTACCGGATGGATTTGCTGTCGGCGATGACCTGTAGAGTGAATGCAGGTCTCCGTCTTTATGTTGACTCCATGATCAAATGGAAGGGTGAGAAGGTGAACTTCCCTCGACTGGAGTTGTCTTACACATATTTATTCGGATGGTTGCTTCTGCATCATCCGTCATTGATGAATCCCGACATGGGAGCAGTGAGTGGTAGCTTTCTGCGGAGATTCTCCCAGAGCAAGTGGATATACATTAGTCTGAAGGATTGCAGACGTGCATTGAACCTTGGGAAGGGATGGAATTTTTACTGCGTTGCTCCTCCAGCCGGTTATGAATTCATGGCAACAAATCTGATTAACCTCGGGAGACAGTCGTTGGGTCGGGCAGCATTTGACTGGCTGAAGACAATCAGGCCGTCGCACTTGGTGTATAGATTTGAAGAGGAGTGTTTCTTAGAACCATATCTGCCAAGTCGCTTCGCTCGTCAATTTGGTTACGACCAGTTCCACGTAGGCAATGCTATAACTTGTCTACAAGGAAAGGGGTATCTGATTGATGGTGCCGGAGCATGGGCCTATTACAATGCTCGAGACACAAGGACAGTGTTCTCGATGCCAACCAAGAATGATCATGGCCCCCGAATGTTATATACATATTCACTTTTTTACACAGCTGCAAATACATTCGCCGAGAACTTCAATCTTGTAGATAGCTTCGCGACGGCGACGCGTTTAAAGAAAGGAGCAACTGATATGCTAGCTCCAGGTAATGATGAGCAACATGAGCCAGTGGATGATCCCTTGGAAGCCTCAAGGGAAGCTAACTTCCCTGGGGAGGTTAATGAACCACTGCGGGTTTCTTTGAAAGTTGTTAAATCTCCGGCCAGAGAGAGGAAGAGAAGGATTGACGAACCTTCTTCTCCGGCTGCCAAGAAGAAACTTATCTTGGATCAATCAGAGAAAGTTACCACTAGATCACAGTCTCGACAACTGGCTGAGTCGACCCAACGAGAATAAGCGACCACACCGACCTCTCTTCCAAAGCAGGTCGACGTAATAGATGTGGAGAGTCACGAAAGACCTCTTCATAGAAAGAAACTGGCTGCCAGAAGAAGAAAGAGGGTGATCACCCCTCCGAGACAAATTTTGTCCTCGGTGGTTGCTAACGCTGCTGCTGGAATTACCATGTCATCTCCTACTCCTGTCTCTGAGCCTAGGCATGAAACTCCTAGTCCAGAACAGAGGGACGAGACCGATCAGAGAGAGGAGGCTGCAGAGCCTAGGGAGGATATTGTAGAGGATGAGCATGAAGCTCTGCGATCTCCTTCACCGGCAGTAGAAACTACTCAGCTTCCTGTTACACCAGGAACAATCCGCGAAGAGGAGGATCGTTTAATGATTGAGGCATTAAATGATTGCGACTTTGATCTACAAGATGATGTTGATCATACCGCTGCAACTGCCAGCGAGGAAGGACCTGAGGATAGCATGAGCACTGAAGATACATCAATAGAGGATATTGATGATACTTTGAATCAAGAAAAGGACATTGATGTCCATAAACCTTCTAAAGCTGTTGAAGACACACAAGCTCCTGAAAAGGATGTTGAGGTGGATGTGTCTCCTAAAAAGAATGTGGGTGAGGAAGTAGCACCGGAGGAAGCTACTACCGCTGATCCCAAAGGTATTAAATGAAATTAACAATCTTCTTTTCATAGATTAATGGCTGACATCTCTATTTTTGATCCATGTAGAAATCGAATCATCTCCGGTTCCTCCTTGCACTGATATAGTGCCGATAACAGCAATAGCCAATGGCAGCCGACATCTGTCGGGTGGTTCTGAGGCCGGAAGTAGACAGGCAGTAATGTCTGAGGCTACCTCTGCTAGACTGGAATCTGTACCAACAGACGAAAGGCTTGTTGCTGGGGCAAGTCATGGTAAGATTGCCTTTGATCTTTTGATCCTTTTTAATTACTTGTTAATGACAACAACAATCAATGATAGATTCATTTGTCCTTGCAGAAGAACAACCGGGAGGAGCAACCAGTTCTATTTTAGCTCCCTTGTTTAAAGAACCCTCTATTCAAGTGCAAGAACGTCCATCTGTACAGGCACATGCTGCTTCATCATCAACGGGAGTAGCTGCTACCCCTGGTGCTTTGGCAACTTACCAATTTATCATTAGTTCTTTCAGCAACCTTTTCTTTAATGCGTTGGGACCCCTAGTAGATAGGGTACTAGAGAAAGAAGTTGTTGATTTCACTACTGTTAGAAGCCCAACCTCTCATTTGATAAATGCCATCCGAGGTCAAGGAGATGAAGCTCAAGCTGTTTTTCTTGAGCACATACTGGATGAGCTAGAAGCATCGGTTAAGATCTACAAAGATCTTAATCGAGGGGAAGTGGAATCCTTAGTACAAGCTGAATTTGAAAGGATGTCTCAAGAAGTTGCCATTGAGAAGGCTAATTTCCAGACTTTCATAGACACTTATACTGCCAAGGCTTCAGAATATGATTCTCAAATGGAGATAGCCACCTCTGCTGCTGGAGAGAAGGAAGAGAAAGTTACTGAGTTGAAAGCGAAATCTGTTCGTCTTCAAGAGGAGATTGTCCGTCTTCAAGAAGAGTTGAAACTGGTTCAGCATACTCTAGAAGATGAAGTCACACAGCATCAAGCTGCCACTCAGCAACTGAACATTCTGTCTCAGGAACGAAATGAATATATCACAACTCATCTGGCCGAAATCTCCCGCCGCTTAGTGACCTTACCAACTTTTAATGAAAAGTCTGGAATGGAGGAGGCTAGGAGGCACGTGATGGACTCCCGTGAGGAGCGACTGAAATCTTTGAAGCAGCAGATGGTTAATTTGATGACACCGCCGACCGAATAGAAAGATCTTCTGTATCTTCCATCTTTTTGTGATATGTATTGTTGTAATGTCTTTCATCTTTGATCAATAAAAAGATATTTTGTTGGTGGGTCTATTATTTGTTGCATATCTTATTCAGATATAAATAATAGCGATAAAAAATATATTCAGAGGTACAGGACATGATATATCTCTTGATTTTTTTTGGAAAATAATTATATTCAATTATATCTGCTCAGAGGTAATATGGACATAGCAAATATAGTTTATTGAATATCATTATTTTAAAATAGACAACTTAATCAAAGATGACAAGTTGCTGATATGAACGAAATGGATGATTCGTCAAAATATGTGAACGAAATAAATGAACGAAATGAATCGTCGGGATGAACGGATAAATCGTCAAATGAATTGAATGAACGGGTGAACCGTCAAATAAATATGATGAACGGGCGAACCGTCGGATGAATGTAACAAACGGACGAACCGTCAGATGGATGTAATGAACGGGTGATCCGTCAAATGAATGTGATGAACGGACGAACCGTCAAATGAATGTGATGAACGGACGAACCGTCAGATGAATATGATGAACGGGTGAACCGTCAAATGAATGTGATAAACGGGTGAACCGTCGGATGAATGTGATGAACGGGTGAACCGTCAAATGATGGTATCGCTTCATAATCTTACGACTCTCTTTCTATAAATAGAACAGAAAATCAGATGGGATGGTCACTTTCATTTTTCAACATAAAAATGTCGTCTGGAGATGCATCCAAGAAGGCTGAGATTGCCTCGAAGGTGGAAGCGGGTACTGAGAAACGTCCAGTTGAGCCGGACCAGCCAAAGCAGATTGCTGCAGGCGAAGGTTCGTTTGCACCCAAGCCGTCAAAGGACATCTTGGACTTTCTTCTTGAACCAGGGAAGACTGAAGAAAAAGAGGCCATGAGGATGGCTGTTTACAAGTTCCTGGTGGGTTCCAGCAAGAATGTTCTCGGCTCTTTTGCTGATCATGTCGTTGATAAGGACGGAAGTGGCCCGCGTCCCAATTTTGAAAAGGATGATAGTGACCTTCCTTGATATTATGTACTATCATTCATGATGAAATAAAATTGAATTTTATTTATGAACTTGTCTGATGATTACAAACAATATCCTTTACATTTATACATAATATTTTTTGAGGAATTTGCCATTGATAGGCATCATTGCAACTCGATCGCCCATTTCTGTGAGTTGGTAGGCTCCATTTGAGAAGACTTTACTCACGATATATGGACCTTCCTATTTTGCGTCAAATTTGCCTTTGCTCGAGTGAGTCATAGTCATAGGACGTCTGACTGTTAGAACAAGCTCCCCTTTCTGAAAGGCTCTGACTTTAACTTTGCGGTTGAAAGTCTTCGAGATGCTGGCTTGGTATAACTCAATATGCTGTTGAGCCATTAACCGCTTCTCATCAAGCGCTTCTAGTTCTTGGAGTCGGAGAAGATCATTGTTCTCTTTAGTGAGTTCATTGGCGATGGCAATCCTTAAGGACGGAATTTGAAGTTCCAAGGGTAGAACTGCTTCACAGCCGTACACCAAAGAGAAGGGTGTACAGCCTGTAGGGCTGCAGACCGTAGTGCGGTAGGCCCACAGACATTCTCCAAGCTTTTTACTCCAGTTTCGTTTGTTAGTAGATACAAACTTCTTGAGGAGCTTGATAATAGTTTTGTTGAAAGCTTCAGCTAAGACATTAGCAGCAGGATTGTAGGCTGTCGAAGCGACATTGTCAATCCGGTGATCATCACAGAATCTTGTAAACTTTTGACTGATGAATTGTGGTCCGTTGTCATGAATGATCCTTCGAGGTACACCAAATCTATAGATGACATGATGTTTAACGAAGTTGATGACACTGCTGGTTTTGACTTCAGCCAGAGGGATAGCTTCAGCCCATTTGGAGAAGTAATCGGTTATTGCTAGTATAAACCGATGTCCTCTAGAAGAAAAAGGATTGATGGGACCGATGATGTCCATGCCCCAAGCTTCGAAAGGCCAGGAAGCTGCAGTCGGATGAAGGAATTCCGACGGTTGATGGATAAAGTCTGCATGAATCTGACAAGCTCGACATTTTCTTGCATATTCGATGGCATCTGATACCATAGAGGGCCAGTAGTAACCCATGCGTCGGATGCGATCCTGTAGCTTAGGAACGGGTTGATGTGCTCCGCAGACGCCGTCATGAGCTTCACGCAACACTTACTTTGCTTCATCACCAGCAAGACAGCACAGAAGAAGACCGTCATAAGTTCGCCGATAGAGAGTTTTGGTAGTTTGATTGTAGTAAAATCGGAGAGAACGTCGACGAATACTCGTAGCCTCCTTAGGATCTTCAGGGAGTATGTCATGGACTACAAAGTCGATGAAAGGAACTCTCCAATCTTCATCGATAACATTGACTTCAGTAAGATTACTGAACTCAATATTACGATTGTTTTCAATGCAAAACAATTCCCGATTAGAGATAACCACCACCTGCTGTCTTTTGACAAGGATGGCTAAGACTGCTGCAAGATTAGCCAAGGCATCTGCTTCGGTATTGTAAGCTCGACGTACATATTCGATGAAGAAAGCTTTGAATGATGTAGCCATGTTGATTACTGCTTCATAGTAAGGCACTAGATCTTGATGGAGAACTTCATAGGTTCCTCTAACCTGGTTAACAACCAACTTAGAGTCACCATAGACTTCAAGATACTCGACGTCTAATTGTTTGGCTAGCTGAAGGCCAATGAGTAGAGCATTGTATTCTGCCACATTGTTGGAGCAAGGCTCATCTAAGGAATATGCTTTTTGAATAGTTGACCCGTCTGGAGAAACGAGAACAACTCCAACTCCTGCGACAATGGCACCATTTGGTCCAATCCTGGATGCACCGTCAAAGAATAGACGCCAAGTAGGAAATTCTTTGGAGATCATGTTTGATTCTAATGTCTCGTCTGGAATTTTATCATAGAGTTTAGATGTCTCTGGAACAGGATGAGCTGCTAAGAAATCCGCCATTGCTTGACCTTTGACAGATTTTTGAGGAACATATACCATGTCATATTAGGCTAGCAAAATGGCCCATGTTGCCAGCCGAGAATTGAGTGTGCTAGGCTTCTTCATCAGTACCCGAAGAGGATTAACTCGGGATATGACATGAATAGTTTGGCCAATGATGTAATGCCGAGTCTTTTGAACAGCAAACATAAGAGCTAGGCATTCTTTTTCAACCGGACTATAACGGTGTTCAGCACCAATCATAGTACGACTGAGGTAGTAGATGGCTTGTTCATGGCCTTCTTTGTTCTTTTGGGCAAGTAAAGCACCCAATGAATGATCCATAGCACGGACATACATTAAGAATGGTATGCCGAAGATTGGTGGCACCAAGACTGGTGGGTTCATGAGATACCGCTTTATGTCGTCAAACGCTCGTTGACATTCTTCAGTCCAAATAAAAGATACACCCTTCTTCATTAGCTGAGTGAATGGTCTGCAGCGTCCAGACAGATTCGAAATAAATCTCCTGATGTACGCAAGTCGACCTTGGAATCCTCGTAGCTCTTTTACGTTGCGTGGAGGATGCATCTCTTGAATGGCTTTGATCTTCTCGGAATCCACGTGTATACCCTTAGAGGTAATGACGAAGCCGAGAAATTTGCTACTAGAGACACCCAAGAATGACTTGGTGGAATCCATTTTGAGTTGATGTTGGCGCATGAGGTTGAAGATAGTTCTCAAGTCTTGTATATGATCTTCCTTTAGACGAGTTTTGACAGCAATATCGTCAACGTAGCATTCGACGGTCTTGTGAAGATGATCTCGAAAGATGGTACTCATGGCTCGTTGGTACGTTGCACCAGCGTTCTTGAGACCAAATGGCATGACAGTATAGCAATAGACTCCGAGAGGAGTGCGGAAAGAAGTATGTTTTTCATCTTCAGGATTCATCCGAATTTGATTGTATCCGGAGAATCCGTCCATGAAAGATATTCTTTCGAACCCATAGGTGTTGTCAATCATGACATCCGTGATAGGGAGAGGAAATTCATCTTTTGGACATGCTTCATTAAGATCCCAAAAGTCAATGCAGACTCGAACTTTGCCGGTTTTCTTTAGAACTGGGACGACATTGGCTACCCAATCTGGATGCTGCTCTTCTCGAATAAAGCCACAGGCGATAAGCTTCTTAACTTCATCATCGATTACGTCCATCATTTCTGGCTTAAAGCGCCGTTGTTGCTGTTTGACCGGCTTTGCTTTAGGCAGGATATTCAATTTGTGAGTAGCAACTTTGGGATCTAGACTTGGCATGTCTTCATAACTCCAGGCAAAAATATCAATGTATTCTCGAATAAGAAGAATTAATTCTTGCTTATCTGCCTCGGGAAGGTTCTTGCTTATGAATATCGGACGAGGTGACCTGCTTTCTCCTACGTCAATTTGAACCAATTGATCTTCGGTGGGAGGTTCCCTTTGTTCGAATCGAAGTTCCCATTGGGTATCCATTCGTTGAGCCCAAGGATCTGTTTCAGGATTTTCTTCAACATCCTCGTCATAGCCTTCTGGAAGTTCGACGGAGACCATGTTAGAAGATACAGTCAATCGATGAACTTGACCGATGCTGGTGTCAGAATCCCATGATATGGAATCAGAAGAGTTAGAACGCTCTTCACTATCGGATTCAGAGGCTGCTGGGGATAATACTGGAGGAGAAGCATATCCGAGACCTCTTTTGGTCTTAGTGTAATACATCTCTGACTTTCCTTTTGGAACAGTTGTATGGATAGAAGTTCTTCTACCTTTACCGTAGTTGAGGCCATTCTTGAAGTCATAACCCAGCTTTCGGATGATGTCTTTTGATTGCTGACTGTAACGACGAAATTGAAGATGTCCCGTATCGTTACTTTTGCTATCATCCGTATAGCTGAATTGTTGTTCCGGTCTTTTACTAAAAAATATTGGACTCTCGCCTTTCTTTCGAGCAGAAACAATACGATATGAGTCATTTGGATTTTCGAGTGAGACTTCTGTTTGAAGAGACTGAACAACTCCCATTGTAAATGACTGGAAGCTATCTAACATATCCAAATAGCACTTAGCATGATAAGTGACATCAGTATACTGGAAAGTAGATGCTTTTTCATTAATTTGTATATCTGTATTTACAGCAGGACCTTTAGTCTTAGCAGGCTTGGTCAGATTGATTACAAAAGGGAGAGGAGAAGAACGTGGAGGAGGATTGGCCTTATTACGATGGAGGTCGATAACAAACGGCTCAGAGGATGTGAGCTCCCTTTTGTCCTTGTTATGAGATAAATCAATAACAAGTGGCTCAGAAGAGGTGAGCTGCCTTTTGTCCTTGTTACGACGTAAATCGATAACAAGTGGCTCAGAAGAGGTGAGCTCCCTTTGATCATCACCAATTGGTTGCTTCTGGACTGGCAAGTGAATAGCCAGTGGTTTGGAGGATTGAGGACGAGAGACACGTCCTTTGACAGGAATGATGAGGGTGTCCTTAGGCACTGCTTCTTGTTCTTCTTCGGTGTCCAGAGACAGCACTACCTTCATGAATTCATCCTTATACATACGAGCATCGTTGCAGTATGCTTCGACGCCTTTGAAAGGATAGAGATCAGCAACCTCCTTTTGAACCTCTCCATTGTCATCAATATATTTGAAACATTGATGGGGAGTTGAAGGAACAATGTTATGCTCATGCAAGAATGGTCTTCCCAACAGAGCATTGTAAGAACAACCATGGTTGTCAATGATGTAGAAGGTCACCTTTGTGCGAAGATTGCCTATTTGGAGTTTTAGGAGAATCTTGCCCAGAGGTTCACTCCTTCCCTGATTGAATCCAAGGATTATTGTGATTGTACTGGAAAGACTATGCACTGGGATCTTCAATGCATCTAACATTGTTTTTGGCATGATACTGAGAGCAGACCCTGGATCTATAAGAATATGATCGACTTTCATCGAGTCGACATATCCTGTATAGTATAAAGGACGGTCGTGCCTGTTGTCTTCCATCAACATGTCATCCTGTGTGAAAGTTATGTTTGGAATCAATTCCAACACACTATGACAATAAAGGCAAGAGACTGGCTCTGTTTTTGGCTTCTTCAAAAGGGCTAGACAAGTTTCAGCATGCATGAGAGCCTCACTCAGAGTTTCCCGAGTCTCTTTGGAGAGGCGCAAGAGCTCGAAGATTGACAGCCGGGCCGGTGTATTGGCTAACTGAGCCAGGATATCAAAGTTGTAAGGCTTTTCAAGTCCGGAAGGAGATATCTTCTTCAAAGGTTTGTCGAAGCGGACTTGCTGTTTGCCTTTGTCGGCAACTGTTGGCTTGGGAGGAATGGGTACTACAACCGGTAAGGATGCAGTAGGAATATCCTCAGTGGAAGCAGGCTGTACTGGAGTAGGCTCAGAAGAAGAAGCAGGATTCTGAGCTTCGGGATAATCCATTAGATAGGCTTTTCCTAATCTGGTGCCCAGCAGGATTTCTTCATCAACTATGGGGTCAAAAGACACCATATTGCAAGTCTTTATTTTGCTCTTGGAGCGGTCTTTCTTCTTGGAGGAGGAAGAGGGAACTTCAAACTCTGAAGCAAGATCAGGGTGGATCCACATAATCTCGCCATTGTCAAGAGACAAGGGGACGAGACCTTCACTTCATGGAGGAGGGAGATTCTCGATCTCAAGAGTAGCTTTAGGGATAGAAATGACACCGTGTTGTACCATCTGCGGCGAGAAGTCACCGAATTGAACTGATACCATGTTTACGGTAACAGTCTTCTCGTCTTGCTGCAGAGTGACAACACCAGCGTTGACCAACTCCTGATTTTTTCCTTTGAGCACATAACATGCTCGAGTGGGATGCCCAATGAACCTGTGATAAACACAGTACTTAGGATGATCAGTTTTGCCGACCTCATCTGGCTTCTTCGGATCTGGGAGTTGGAGCTTATTGCTTTTGATCAAGCAATCAAAGATGCTCACGGTGTCATTCTCGTCAAAAGAGTATTCTACTTTCGGACGAGGTTCCCTTGCTGGAGGTGCTGAAGGAGTAGAAGTAGATGTAGGTGGAGCTACGTTGACCGCCGGAGATTCTTTATTCTTCAAGTTGATGTTCAGAGTCTCTTTTCCCTTGTGGTTGTTATGACGATTACCACCACCCGATGTCTGGTGTTCATCCCGGTCGGGGTTAGACATTTGTACCCCTAGCTGCTTGAATTTGTCGGCGCTAACTTCAGCTGCTTTAGCGTTGACAATGAAGGATGGCCAGTCTTGGAACTGAGTTGACCCCGTCCACATGCTGATGATAGACAAAAGATTTGCCTTGCAGGTGTCTATGGTAACAGCGGTCGGAGTTCCAAGAGGCATTTTTAAGGCTTCTCGACGGAACCTTTCAATGAAACTTTCAGCAGTTTCATTGTGCTTTTGTTTGATTTTATTAAGGGCTGACATGGTCATGTCGTTGATCCCCTCATAGAATCATTCCAAGAAGATTTGTTTTAGACCGGAGAAGGAAGCAATACAACCATCGGGCAAGCTTCTGTACCAATCGTATGCTACGCCGGCTAAACAGCCGATGAATACTCTGGTAAGAAGAGCGTCATTTGGTTGAAGTTGGACAGTCATTACCTCAAAGTGGTTAATGAACTGACTGGAAGAAGTGCTGCCATTAAACAGCGAGATTGTTGGGATTTTGTATTTTGGAGGAAATGGGACTTCCTTCCATTCAACTGGGTAGGGTTGCTTGATCCCCAACCTCTGCAAGTTGTCCTTCTCTTTGAAGGCCTCGAACTGAGTGTGCAGGAGCTTGACAGCTTCATTGGCATCTTCCACTGATGTAGAAGGGACAGGCTGAGTCAGAGTGTTAGGGGGAGGAACAGCGTGGTAAGCACTACCCCCAGCACCTGACTGACTGGGTGTAGGTTGGACCTGTACAGGAGGTACTTGAGGAGATGCTACCCCCAGCCCTGTATTGACAGGCACCGATGATGCTATGATTTCAGGATTTGCAGGAGGTACGGTCGGTGGTACTGTATGTTGGGCCACTATGATAGAATACATACTGGCGACCATTTCAGCCATGGTCTTCAGCTTGTCTTCTAATGCAGCTATTCGTTGTTCTTGACTAGCTGAACTGGAAGCATCTGGATCTTCAGTGACAACATAAGCTGTCACTTCTCTAGGTACAGTAGAGGACACTGTCTGTTCCGAACTTTCGCTGTATGCATCGTAGTCGGAGAAAGAATCATCTCCTGACCGAGAAAGAGGAAGATGACCGGAAGGATCTTGAAGATTCTTTTGACCAATTGTATCTCGACTTCGGGATCGGGTATGTTGGAACACTCCTTCAGAAGATTCTTGAAGTAAATCCAAATACCGTTGACTTGGCTTGCGAGGATTACCGTGCTTCGAGCACTTCCTACCCCCAATGTCTCTGGAAGTCATATTGACGGAAGCGTACAAAACTTCGTCTTCATCTTCTGACATAGGTTCAGAGTTTGTAAAGTTCAGACGATCGAAGACAGATCGTCTTGTTGTCTGACAACAACACTTGATGACCACTTTGTGATTACAATGGTGTCCAAGTGGTTGCACTGGAAGCGTTGAGATGTTGTCCCATTTTTGTTTGAGGTGTTCTCGGAGATCAGGAACAGTGACGGGACGAGAGGAAGTCTGAGGGATGTGTTCTTTGACAACATTCGGAACATGGTTCCGGTTCTTCAAATATTTTGTCCCTTGAGTGTACAGGGAAGTGCTCACTTCATTGGCATAGTTGTCAGGATTTTTGATCCTGGAAGTTTGCTTTTGATGCAGGTTCGTCTTCGGCATTGGCTGTTTGCGTTTCACCGAAGTTGGCCTATTGAGATAAGTTCTTAGATCAGCAAACTCACCCCCCAGGGGTTTCTGTCTGAGACACCAGCAATTTTCCCTGTCTTGAGCGGGATATCTTAAGAGTTGGGAGATCTTGGAACTCTGCTACCGGAGTAGGCAGAATACCTCTTTGATCAGTATATTTCCCTCTGGCAAGGAGGGAAGAAGAACCCTTGTTGGAGGGAGTTCTTGTACTGACTGGTGCCGAGGCACGTTCAGATTGATTTTCTACAATAAAAATCGAGGAAGACTGAGAAAAGACCAAAGGATCTTTTCCTTTGTTTTGTGAAGAAGGGTTAGTTAAAGAGCGTTTCCCTCTGTTGTCTTCCAAGTCGTGGGACGAGGAAGTTTGAGAAAAAACCAAAGGGCCTTTTTCTTTATTTTGGGAAGGAGGAGGAATAGTCAAAAGACTACCCCCAGTGGATTGCGCAGCAGTAATAGGGTGCTTGAGAAGAGGAGTAGAGCCTTTCTCTTTGCTGTGAGAGGAAGAGAGATTAGCCAAAGGGCTGTCTCTCTTGGACTGCGCTGGCACAGCTTGCGCAGTGGCTGATTGCGCATTAGGAGTTCTGACAGATGGCATTTTGGTTCTGGCCACAGACACTGTGGTTTGCGCATCAGGAGTTCTAGCCACAGAGTGTTTGGGATGCACTCTGGTTGCTAGAGTAGTGGACTGCGCAGGCAGAGTTGCAGCCAACTGTGCCAGGGACAGAGGAGTCTTACACTTTGACAGGGCAGCATAGGAAGTAGGTTGTGCACTGACAACAGCAGACTGCACATGAGTAGTAGAGGCAGATTGTGCAACAGCAGAGACAACCGACTGTGCAACAGTCTTGGCAGCAGAGATTTTAGACTATGCAGCAGTCTTGGTGGCAGAATCAGCAGATTGTGCAACAGTCTTGGAAGCAGACTGTGCAACAGCAGAGACAGCAGACTGCACAACAGTCCTGGGGACCCACATTGGCCGCACTTTGTTTGTGGCAGAAGTTGTTACAGTGCGAGGGGTGGTCCTGGTGTTGATCATGGCTTCATAGGCCGTCTGGTTGACCTTTACAACCAGCGTCTTCTGCGTCTTTCCGATAGACGCCACGTCACATTGAGTTGTCACTTCCTCGTCGGAGGAGAAAGTCGTCCCCAGCAGAGTCGCCATTTTGTTTACAAAAACAAAAGTTGAACTTTATTTCACAAACTTTGTAAGAAGATTACAGGAATTCTGGGAAAGTACAACTGTAGGAATCCGATCTGAAGACGATCGCTTTATCCCTTGGACGATGTGAACTTTGAAGATAATAGCCTCTGAAGTTGAAAGCGATAGCCTCTGAAGAATGCAGCAGCACTTGGGCAAGAACTCCTGAACTCTCTAATTTTTTCTGATCTCTATGTCTGTGATCTCTATGTGTGTCAATGAAGGCTTGAAACTCTATTTATAGAGTTCTGGAAATAACTAACTTTTAGTTATTCTGACTTGCGCAGGTTGGATTGCGTACACTTTGAATTGCGCAGACAATGAACTGCGCAGGCAGTTACTCGATCGTGGACCACCTGTTTGTGACGCGTGGCATTGTTTGATTGAAATGTGCTTGGTCGTGTACAGACGATTGCCACATGGTGAGTAATTGATGGCATGAAGGCCACGTGTACATTGTCAGTTGTCTTGATGGAGTGCGCCACCTGAATTGCGCTGGCTTCAGATTACGCTGGGATGGACCGCGCTAGGATGGACTGCGCTGCAGAGAGTCTGGCAGATTGCGCTGCATGTACAGCTGTCCTCGAGCGCTGTGCTGCACGATAAACGAACAGTTTCCTCGTTCTCCGTGTTGTCAGTTGTCAGAAGATCTGATTCTCTGTCAGGTAATGATGACAAGGCCACGTCAGCTTGCGCACTTGGATGAGTGCGCAGTTCAGCCTGCGCAATCGAATTGTTGCGCAATCTGTCTTCTGCGCAGTTCACTTGAAAGATGTACTTTTTTTGATTTTCATGGCTTTGTTGATGGGTGCAACTTGATTTTTTAGGACCTACAGTCATAAGATATATTTTTGACAGAGAAAAAGTTTGGTCAAAATAATACAGTAAAATTAAAATGAAGGATTCGAGCTTAAACAAGATAATTAAATTTTATTGAGAATTCGGGATCAAATATGTAAATGAGGATATGGAATCAAGATATATACATGTTGAAAAAAAATATATACATGTTGATGAAAATGGACGTCTAAATAAATTATATAGTGATCACATATGAGTAAGGAATGATAATTTTTAACAAATTGGAGTATAGAAGCGTGATGTTGGATTTTAAATGTGATATTGGGTTACTGAGGCTTGATACTAGAGTATTACGACAAGATGGAGTGTACCAAATTATGATATTTTGGTCAAGAATGAATAAGATATATAAGAACATGATTGAACACATGTAGTGGTATGACATAGAGTTAAATTTTGCATATATATTTGCAAGCTGAAGTAAGTACAAACATAAAGCGGGAAATATTATATGTTATTAGTAAGAAAAGGTGGGAAGACAAAAATTTTCAAGATTATGACGGTAATTGACAATTCATGGAGGAAAGCAGAAATCCATAATTGTGGATAGTGACTATGTTTCTAAAAAGGGAAGAATGTCATTTGAGAATAATGGACAAGATTGATGAAGATATTGCACCAGATGAATTTGCTATAAGACAGTTAGCCTAGTTAGGCATAAGGCTGTTGAGGAAGAATACCCAGACTGCTTTGAGAAATGATTGCATGATTGTACCCCGGCCCTCATCTTGAAATTTCGAGGATGAAATTTTCTAAGGAGAGAAGGTTGTGAAGCCCATGATTTTTATAGTTAATTAATATGCATGCTCTATTTTTTTTTTTGGTGAGCCCAAATGCCAAACCAGCAATCTAAGCCCAGTACTTAAACCCAATAACCCAAACCCCAGCTCACCCATTCAACCCTACGACCCTATTCCTCAGCCCAGATCCTATCTCTCCGCGTCCCACTCTGCTCACCCTCCTCTTCCGTACGTAAACACACCAAAAGCTCCAAAATTTTCACAGAACCTTCACAACTCTATTTTTTTTACCAAAAACTCTATAACTTCCTCCTCCCTCCACCAAATCCAAATCCGAGACCACCGTCGCGTTCGTCTCGTCGTCCTCTTCAAATCCAGACCCCTCCCCCACCTTCCGAGTCCGTCCCCGTGTCGCTCCTGTGATAGCGCACCGCGCCAGAACACGCACCGCCAGCCCTTCCTGCGCACGTCCCCGTGTCGTCCGCGTGCACGTATCCGTGTCCGTGCCCGTGCCCGTGCCCGCGTGCATTTCGAGTCCGAGGCATCCCCTCGGTGCTCCGTCACAGCCTTCGGTAAACCTCGCAACCTTCTGTTAATTCACAGAACCATTTCTGTTCCGGGATATCCAGTTTAGTAGTTTTCTATTTTAGATTCGGTAATAATTTTGTTAGCGTTTAATTAGATGGTTAATCTCAATTAGTTAGCTTAATGGAATTTAGAGTTATCATCTACGTTTAATTATGAATAACGTTGAATTAACGTTATTTCAACGATTATATCACTTTTGCCATAATTTTATAATTATTATTATTAAATGTAGTCTCAAAATATTAATTATATAGAAAAATATATGTTAATATAGGAAATGGTATTTTTTAGGCCAAAATATATATTTATGTTTTTAGGTAAAATGTTTATTTTCGTATTTTAACCATTATTTCTGTTAATAAAGTTTATGGAAATGAAAAACTAGAGATAATAACATATTTTCTAATAAAATCATAATTTTTACTATAATAATGTTTTACGTATTTTTATTATTAAAAATGATTATTCTTTACTAAAGAAATAGTATTAGTAAAATATTTTGTAAAGTTTATTTAGAAAAATATTAAATTAGATTTTGAATATTCCGATTTTATGCGATATTTTCTATTAAAATAAATAACGATAAAAACTGCTACTATTTTGAATATATTCCAAAATATATTATTTTTCTGCCCTATTTTTAAAATACTAATAAAATAGTTTTACCAAAATATTACATAATTAAATTATTATTTTTCCTAATAAAATGGCAATGTTTATAATTAACATAGTTGCATTTAGTGGCTTTATTAGCCAATCTTTGGAATAAATTCTAAGGACATATTATTATTAATGTAGGATTCAGAACTTACGTCAGATCCGTGTTGTGCTCCCGTCTACATCATTCGGAGAACCAAGGCAAGTCATACTTATCTAAACTCGTGTTTTAATTGGTAATTAATTCCATTGCATGATAGAGTTACTGTATCGACACCTGACTCGCGGGATCCTACTCGGATCATATCGACTGATTTACTGAATCATTAACTTGACTGCTTACTGAATCATTGACTCGACTGCTTACTGAATCATTGACTCGGGGATTGGGGGAGTAACATTAACACATGTGGTCAAAGCCCCTTACCGAATCATTGCGGATAGCGGAAGCCCAACTCACTTGGGCCGAAGCCGGACCGTGTTCATTAGAACACTTATTGCCTCCAACCTTAGTCGGCCACAGGCTGTTACGTGCTCTAAACACTACTATAGCTAGATTGTATCTTTCCATTTTTTAGAGTTTTTACTGCATAAATGTTTTATTATTATTATTTAGAAAATCATATTTCCATTATAAAGTGCTTCTTGTCTCGTCTTTTAATTATTGAATAAAATGCTGGAATAGATTTGTGTCTTGCTCCCTCCTGACTGGAGACAACATTTTTAGGTGACTGCGACGATGATGAGCTGGCTTACACTTCCTATTATGGGTCCGACTTGGGTTCTGAGGACTTAGCTGAACTAGGACAGAGGAACCAGGAGTCCTAGCTGCACCCTTTTCTGATTAGTTCACTTTTCCTAAAGTTGTAATAAACAAACCTTTGTGATGTTGAATACTTTTGCATTTTCTTCATTTTCATTTTCGACTTTAGTTGTCGTTCAGAATGTTTAATAAAATATCTTATTTTTCGTTTAGACATTTGTACTGCTTGTGTTCACTGCTTGATACAGCTTACTGTCGCCGTCTCACAACGGTGTAGGCTGGGCATGATCCGACTGGACCCATTATATTAGGATCGGGTCGTGACAGAACTCTTATCATGATTCAATTGTAAACCAGACAGCTCACCAAAAAGGCCTTTTTTGAAGCAAACTAGCACACCAAAAAGACCTTTTTTGAAGCAAACTAGCTAAAAAAATGGACCTTTTTTGAAGACATATAATGAGCTAATTTTGTTTTTGAAGACATATGTATAATGAGCTTTGCTATGCCTACAACCAAATGCTTACAATTTTCTTACAACTGCCCATGTCTCGAGTTTTGATTGGAAGAGTGGGAGAAGTGATTGGGTCGGGTGGAGCTCATGTAGCAGGGGGGATGAGAGGGGAGGTGGACCCATGTGTAAGGGGTGGAGGAGAGAGGTTGTAAGAAGTTTGTAAATATTTGGTTGTAGACTTAGCTTTTTCTAGGTATAATAGACCTTTTTTTGCTACTATTTAAAATTTTAGGTCCTGAACGGTTGGCCGCTCATCCTGAGTCAGGGCTGTCCTGGATATGTTTATAGTTCGACTTCATAAACTCAAATAGAAACTCAAAATAAGAACTAACAATATCATTATGATACGCGGATTTTTTTTCTATTTAGGTCCTTAAGTTTATTTTGTTTAAACCTTAAAAATTCAAAGAATAAAATAAATTTAATTTAAGGATTTTTCATTGACGAATTTTAAAAATTAGTAACCTATGAGTTAATCTAGGTTTTTTTGATAGGTTTATATCTCAGCATAACAAAGTGGTATAAAAATGACAATTAAATGTTGTTGATAGCTTAATGATTGGAGTGTTTGGTGCGGGATAGGATCTGCTATTCCTATTTTGGTGTTTCCAACCATGTCCCCTCTCAAAAGGAGATGTGGACCCCACCAGTTTTGTAAAAAAAATAACACTCAAAATTAGTGGGGTCCACCTCTCCTTGTGAGAGGGGACATGCAGGGGCGGATCCAGAAATTACAAGTGGGGTGGGCTACCAAAAATTTGGGGGTGGGGGGGGCTAGAAGTAGACTAATCCATATAAAAAAATTAAAAAAAATTTATATGGTGAAAAAAAGTAAAATAAAAAAATTGGGGTGGGCTCCGGCCCACCCCATACAACACCTAGATCCGCCCCTGGGGACATGGTTGGGGACACCAAAATGTGGACAACAGATTCCATCCCGTTTAGTGCTACAAGAAATTATTTCCATGTTTGGAGGAGGTCAAGCTGGGGAATGGGATCTGCTGTCCCAGATTTGACGTCCATACTTCTCTGTCCCTATATATATATGTGGACCCCACTGATTTTTGTAAAAAAATAACACTTTTATATGGTAGGGACCCATATATACATAGGATAAGAAATATGGAAGTGGACACCAAATCTCGAACAACAGATCTCATTCGGTCAAGGTGAGGCAGGTTACTTGACAAATAATAGTCGCTTGATTCTAAAGACTGGTTGAAAAGCCTAATTTCACTTGGGAATTACGCGATGGCTATTTGGGATGAGACGGAAACACACAAAAAAATGATAATTTTAAAACGGAATGGAATTTTGTGGCTACCCAACAATTTATACCGTGTTTGCTTTCAGTATGGATGGCAATTGGCATAAGGGGTTTCTCATCGAATAATTAATGATGGTGTGATAGTAAGTTCGTAGTTATTTGTTTTGTAGGTGAATTAATATTTATATATGCACGTTGCCACCAATATAAAAAAAAACTATGTACTTGTTAATCTTAAGTAATAGCTGAACTCTCAAATCCGAGTGACCCTTATGGTCAGAGAAGAAAGACATACGAACTCTGGCCAATGACCTTTGTGGTCAACGGAAAGAAATATAAAGTTTTTGGCTAGATGACGGAAGATCATTGAATCGAACCATAGGAGTGTATTGTAACTTCCATCGTCATAAAAAAAATATATAATTGCTGAACTTAGACGGTTAACGGATGGAAGATAGCTAAGTAAACCATTTAATTAAGAAAGTTATATATATATATATATATATATATATATATATATATATATATATATATATATATATATATTGAAAGAAGATAATTGTGACGAACGCTCCCACCGGGAATCGATCTCCCGACCTCTCGCGTCGCATGCATCTCTCTTAACCACTAGGCTAGAAGTCATTTGCTATATATATATATATATATATATATATATATATATATATATATATATATATATATGTGTGTGTGTGTGTGTGTGTGTGTGTGTGTGTGTGTGTGTGTGTGTGTATAGCAAATGCTCCCACCGGAAATATATATATATATATATATATATATTTTTTTTTTTTTTATATATATATTTATATTTATATATATATATATCACGGTGAATATAAAGTAGTAAGGGGGAAAGAATTTTTTTAGCCCTTTCATGTGTGTAAGCCCCCTAAATTTTCGGGATTTATTTTCAAATTTTCTAAATGATTTATTCTCGATAATTAATTTTTATTTAATTAATTTTGATCATTAAATGCTCTTTACCGTGACTTGGAATTCTAGAGCATCAGGGATGCCAGTCTCTGGAAACTTCCTTCTTGAAGTTTGTAGTAGACGAGATTATCTTCACATTGATATTTCGTGTCCCACTCGAACTTGTTTTCTTGTACTCTTTTTGCTTCGCGCAAGTTCGGGTCAATTTAGACCATTTAATTATTAATTGAATTCCCACTCTTTCCTTGATCATCATATGCACGTTACCATGACTTTTAATTTAGGAGCACCAGACTAGTCTTTTCCTTGAAACCAACTTCTCATGCATGATCTACTCGAGACACTCTTCACCCATGACCTTCGTGTCCCACTCAGACACACCATCTTGTGCTTCATTTCTTCGTACAACTTTTGGGTCAATTTAGGCCAATTAATTATCCACCGTAATTTGTGACCTAGCTTCCAACTTAATTTTCAGGCCCGACATCGGTCCAATCCAGTCGACCCAATATATGGCCCTGGCCTGTTTTGAGCCTACTGTGCGCGTGCCACTCGCGTGCCACGAAATCGATCTCCCTTGTGCTTCCATTTCATCCATGATTTAAATTGTTTTAAAATTATTATTTTAATTAAATCTTGGCCCCAAGCTTGTCCAAACTTGACCCAACACCCAACCCAATTTGGTGTAACCCCTGTCATGACTACCCATACACCCCCACTATTGTATTTGCATTTTCTCTACTCAAAAATATTCCTATTTTATATAAATATCTTATTTTTCTCTCTTTATTATAAATATGTATATATACATACATATATATATATATATATATATATATATATATATATATATATATATATATATATATATATATATATATATATATTATATATATATATATATTATATATATATATTATATATATATATAATACTCTCACTCTCTCTCTACATTTAATCCCACACACAAACACACACACCCCTCACCTCCTTTACAACACACACACCCCCCTCTCTCTCTAACCGACCTATCTCTCTCTCTTTCAAATCTCTCTCTCACTTTCAAATATCTCACACTCTCTCTCTTCCTATGTATAATATATATATATATACACACACACACAACTCACACTCTCTCTCCTCCCTACACTCAACCGACAACCCATCCCCTCCCATGGCCGAACAACACCATCACCCCCATGGCTGGCCACGCTCCTCTTCCTACTCTCCATCAAACAAACACCACCACCACTCTTCATCAAACAACCACCATCACCATCTCCACACACCACCACTCTCACCACCACCATAAACACCACACTACCACCTCCACCACACCAATCGCCGTTGCCGTGCCCCGGCGACCGCCGCCGCGCCGTGCGCCACCACGTGGTCGGCGCGCCCCCGCAGCAGCGAGGCAGCCGTAGCAGCGCACGCACAGTCGCAGCAGCGCGCGCACAGCCGTACGCGAGAACCGGCCAACCGCGCGGTGCAGCGCCGCCGCCGGCCGTGGCCGCCATGGCCGACCCACCCATGGCCGGGCGACCCCTAGGCGACCACCCCCAGTCCAGCGCTTCCTTCCCCGATGCACGACATGGGCTATTCGTGCGTTTTGCACGAAATCCTGGCGTGACGCGCGCGGGTTGAATCCAGAAAATAGCGTTCCGTCGTAGCAGCTTCGTGCGCGTTTTTCGAGAAATTCGACCATGGGATCGGCAATTTCTTTGCTCCGTCACAATCTCGGTATATACTCCTTCATTCCTGTCAAATTTCATCCATTAATTTCGTTGTTTGATAGATCAAAATCGGCCACCAAGTTGACGTTTTAATTTGAACTGCTTTTGGACAGTTTCATGGAGCCGACTTCGTCAGCTCGTAACTCCGCCGTCGCAGCTCCGGTTGGTGCAATACCAGTTCCTATGTGAAGCTGGTATAACCCTCTTCCTACCCCTCCAGTTTTGTTTCATTGTGAGCTTGTTTGATTGGTTGAATTCGACGCCAAAGTTGGTCGTTCGAATTCGTAATTTCCAACTTGTAAAATTCTATTTTTGAACCCGGGACTCCGGATTCAATTTCTGACACCACCAGTAGACTTGTGGCATCGTTCTGGCTATTTTCATATAAAGTTTGTTAGATTTGGAGGACGTGAGCCCTGGCACGTATTTCGGTGCAAAGTGGGCCCCACAGTCCGGGTCAACAGGACTTTTTGACGCCGGCTCATCGGAATCCAATTTCGGATATACCGTTGAGTTCGTATCGTCATTCTGGACTCGTTGACATATAATTTGCTGAGTTTTGAGGACATTGGCTCCGACACACTTTTCCGTGCAAATCGGATTCCAGTATCCGGGTCAACGGACCAATCTGAGATCGGTTCAACGGAATTCAATTCTGGACATACCGTTGAGTTCGTATCGTCATTCTGGATTCGTGGACATATAATTTGTTAGATTTAGTGGACTAGAATTCTTGTACGTTTTTCGGTGCAAAGCGGGTCCGACACGGACACCATTTTGACCCGAAATTACCTTTTTGTCCCTGTGTCCAAATTGGACTTATGGATAGGATATCCTAGTTGATTTGACCATTCTGGACACGTTGGTGATGGTTGTTTCACCATCCGACAACATCTATAGGTTTTTACCCTATTATTATAATATTTCTCTTTTGTTTATATTTTGAGATCCATCAATTCAGATGATTTCACCATCACTGAAATTGATATGTTGACCCTGTAGATGTTTATAGAGACTAGTTTTGACCCTGTTTGACCATGGTTGACTACTTTGACTGAACGGCGAAGTAGAGTCAACATTTGACCTAGGTTAGACTAGTTTTGACCTTGGTTGACCACGGTTGACTATTTTGACCAAAGTCAACCGGAAGTCGACCGTAGCCTAAAATTGACTAGAATTTGACCAGAGTTGACCAGTTGACCAAAAGTCAACTGTTAGTCAATATTAGCCTAGAGTTGACCAGAGTTGACTAGAGTTGACCAGTTGACCAAAAGTCAACTGTAAGTCAACCCTTGACCCAGTTTGACCTAGTTTGACTTCGTTTGACTTCTTGTGACCTAGTGTGACTTAGTGTGACCTAGTTTGACTTAGTTGACTGAGACTGACCTAGATTACGTAGCTTATACTATAGAATCAAGCCTAACACTGTTGAACCCTAATTAGCTTATATATATCTTATCTTTAGGTCTGTGGCATCACTCTGAGCATCGACCCCATTTGACAGCTCAGGACCACAGGCGAGTACATTCTATGATAGTAGTTCCTTGTCTTGATATTTTTTGTATCCGATTCAGTTATAGTATTTTACTTGATTCTCGTCACGATGGTACACGGACTAGTATATACCGATTCCTGTCATAAGATGTCATTCTTGGATTTTCTTGGGATACTGGTACTTGCTCGATCTTGTTCTTGTACTTGTATTGACACCGATTCCTTAGAAGGAGTAGCTACCTTCTTAGGGAATCTCGTGCCATGACGTGCTATGTCCGGATCCGTATACGATTCGGAGAATGAGGAATTTTATAGATAGTGTGATCAATGCCCACCTTGAGTTACAACTTGTATCATAGCTATACCCTCACCTCACGATGGGTATAGCCTGACCTGTGCAACTACTTGCTCCATAGCTTGCCATCCCGGCCGGGCCGAGTCCACGTACTTGTAGCCGGTCGGCTGGAAGCCTGATCTTGACCCATACCGATCACATTATGCTATAATATTCGAGGCACATTTTATATTTACTTTATCTTATCTTATATCCTGCTTTGTTCTATATTCAGTACTTTCTCACCATGCTATGATATACAGTTACTCACATGTTCTACATGCCCTTACATTGTACCTTGATGGGAGACTAAGTTCTGCTCGGGAGAAAGGTTACAACCCCGGTCCTTGTTTGGTTTAAGGGTTGTAACTCAGCTTCCGAACGGTTCCCAAGTCTTCATATATCTTTGTCTCGTAGTTCATTATACTGTCTCTTATAGAATTTGTTGATACTATGAAACTGTTGTTAGTTTATGTACTCGTTCCGCTCCTGATTGGATACGTTATGAAAATATTACAGATGTTGTTGCTAGCTGAGGTGGATCTCACTATTCTTCTATGTGAGTTGCCTGGTAGTTGTTCTTAGTTTGTCTCGTTTTTCCTTCTTTATTTTCCTGTCTTATGATTCCTTCTAGTAGTTCTATTGTTCTTGTGCCTTAGCTATCTTTCCTGTCTTATCTTCCTTAGATGTTGGATTGTGATTGAGTACATTTGTAGTTCATGGACCTTCTAGATGTAGTATATATTTATTGGGTACTAGACAGCGTTCTACCGTCGATACTGCGGCGTAGGCTGGGCGTGGCCCACGTATTCGTATCCGTATATCCGGGTGCGGGTCGTGATAATGTGCACCATAAATTTCAGTGAAGATCCAGTAATTCTTGTATTGCGAGCTTGCTCAAAGGTGGAACTATTCAAGGATTGGGATAGACTCCAGCCCACCAATTTTTTTATATTTTTTTCTATATAAGTCAGTCTATATCTCAGTCCACCCCAACTCATCCCAAGCCACCCCAGTTCCAATTTCTGGTTCCGTCCTTGAGCCTACTAGTCCTTTGGAAGTTATCACTAATCATAGTTTGCAGTTTATATCGATAGATATGGCCGATATCGATACAAATTGAAATGTTCTGATTCGATATCGATCGATAACCATACTGACAGATATTGACCGATAATGATGTTGGGATATCTTTTTTTTTGTCAATTCGTCAGAAAAAATTAAAAAAAAAAGATCATCCAATAATGGTATAAAATAATAGCGAGGTTTGTAAAAACATGTAAATGTATCTTATTTATCGCATGTAAACCAATCAACAAGAGGTAGCTATTATTTTTGTTTCAATTTCAATTACTAAAAAAACAACACAAAAAATACTTCAAATTATGTCAAAATATATTTAAAAAATTCAATAATTACTTTTTTATACAGAAAAATTTGATCTTCGATCCAAACCGTCGATCGATACTAGTGTTACCGTCGATTCCAATACTCAAAGGAAGAATCCAATACCGATTTCGATATTGTATTGCGAACCTTTCTTCTAATACTAAATCTATATGTAAAAGGATGATAAAATAACATAAAGAAGACTATACTTACCAAGGATTTTTATTTCATATATTGTTGATGGATTGCATACAAAATAATACCAGAGCGAAGATATGATATGAGCAAGCCATATCTAAATAAATTATTGATTTAATTGAATAGTTTAATAACCTTATAATTTAAAGCAATCGAATTCAGCTGACACTTGTGTTCAGCAAAGAGAGGTATAACATCCTTGTCTAGACGGATAATATCAGGATCGAACAGCGAGGGAGGTGTGGATTGGAGGCAATGTGCCCAAATAGCATACAACACAGTGTGCACAAAGTCCCGTACGTTACGTCGGACATCGCAAAAAAAAAATGAAGCATGAATCTGAATTATAATCCATGGATCATAAATACGATTAATTAATTAATAAACATCTAATTTACCATCATACAGCCGCACAATGTAAGCAAGGCCAACGCTGGCCTAGGACGACCGTCCAGCGCCCACGAACTAGGAGTGTCTCAAAAATATTTATTTTGGTATATATATAACCTTTGTAATACGTTAAGTATTAGTGCTCATACAAATAATATAGTATTTTACTTAGTGTAGTTGATTTTCACTTATATATCTACTATGCAAAAGATTATGGGTTCAAGATCCACTGAAAACTATTTTGCTAAATGGTTCAGTTTTTCTTAAAAATAGATCATTTTAAATTTTGTCCTGGACCTGAAACAACTCTGAATCGACTTAAGATGAAAATTTGAATAGAAATCAACAATGTTGGGAGAATTTTTTTTTTTCTAAAAAATAATTTCTACCATAAAAAATAGAGAGCTAGAATCCCGTTGGAGATGGGCGTTATAGTACTTTTTGTAAATCATAGATAACTAATACAAGCTTTGGCCTATAAATCGAGTTAGGCATAAGTTGATATTTGCTAAAGTACGTTACTCTTTACACTTCATGACAAATATGGAGTTGTTTTCAAGTAGGGTTTGTCGAGCCACAAGCGTCTGTCTAATTAAAGAGTTATAGATAACTCTTTGCCTACCACTACCAACCTTGCAATGCCTAATGCATAACATAATCAAATAGTGAACCATGCATGAATGAAACTTTCTAGACCAGACCACTCGTACATATAGAGGCAACTAACATGATTTGTCCTAATAATAGACCAGCTTTTCTAATTATCCCTTAGATATCTTGTAGATTTATTGTACAAGAATATGTTGTACTGCGCACCTTGTAAAAAAAAACCTAATCTAAAAAAACCCATTTATTGGGGCACCCAAAAAAAAAAAAAAAAATCCAAAGTAGCATACCTAAAAGAAAAGGTAATTTTATTGCCATGACCTTTTCTTTTATATGGCACAATAGTTAGTATCAAAATTTATGTTGGCGTCGATTGAATTATCCACCTATATGGAGAACATTTCGGAGTATGACAGACATCATTCGTATGTTGAAAAGTTCGGAGAGTCGATAGTGACAAAGAGGGCCCGATTTTGATCTATATCAGACTCAGAGCAGAACAGTATTAATATTACCAGTGGTACATCGTCAGTATAACGTTGATGTTGTCTTTTGTTCCAGAACTTATGGAATGTACATCACGCTATACTGCTACTGTTGCTGCTGCATCATAACTATTTAACAAGAACCAACGGTATACTGCCGGCACACCGTCACGAAGGATGAAGGTCCAATTCGGATGATTTTTTTACTATATATTAGATCTAATCAATGGTCCAGGTGTTTTCGAGATTATGGTGACTTAAATATGGGTTTTCTAACTCTAGTCCCCATACAACATACATAGAGGAAAGATAATTCTCTAAGAAGCAATTTTCTAAGGAGAGAATGCAGTGATTCAGAATTTCAAGAGTTGTTTTGGAGAGAGATCGCTTTGAGAAGTTTTTTTTTTTTGTTATACTCCGACTGTCGATATTTTTTTATATTCCATTAATGAAGAGATTTTTCTGTGTTATACTCCGACTGTCCCATGATTTTTCTTTATACCATTGCGCCACTTGGATTAAAATCCTTGCCACGCCAATGCTCGTACATATAGGGGCTACCAACATGTTTTGTCCTAATAATACACCAGCTTTTCTAATTCTCTCTTAGATTCCTCAAAAAAAATAAAAATAAAAATAAATCTCTCTTAGATATTTTGTAGATTTACTGTCCAAAGAATATGTACTGCACACCTGGTAAAAAAAACTACTCTAAGAAAAACCCATTATTGGGGCAAAAAAAATACAAAGTAGAATACGTAAAAGAAAAGCTAATGGCAACTCATACTAAGCATACCATTATTTATATGGCACAATAGTTAATATCCAAATTTATGTTGGTGTTGGATTGGATTTCAACCTATATAGAGAACATTCCGGAGCATGACGAGCATCATCCGTGTGTTGAAAAGTTCGGAGAGTCGATAGTGACAAAGAGAGCTCGATTCTGGTCCGTATCAGATTCAGAACAGAACAATATTAGTACTAGCAATACAACGGTATACCACTGGTGTTGTCTTTTGTTCCAGAACTTGTGGAGGTACATCGCGCTATAATATCACTGTTGTTGCTGCACCAGAACTATTTGATGGTAGATCGATAGTATACCGTCGGCACACCATTGCGGGAGCTGAATGTCCAATTAAGATGATTTTTTTTACCCTTGGATCTAAATCACCGGTCCAGATCTTTTTTGAAATTATGGTGACTTAGAACTTTCTAACCCTAATTCCCATACAACATACAGAGAGGAGAGAGAATTCTTTAAGATGCAATTTTCTAAGGAGAGAAAGTAGTGTTTCGGAGTTTCGAGAATTGTTTTGAAGAGAGATCGCTTTGATGAGTTCTTCTTCTGTCCAATGCTCGTCTTCGGTAACCCTTATTGCTCATTACAATATATTTCCATCTATTTGAACTATTGTGATGATCAGTGTAAGAGAAGTTTGTAAGGAATCGGTATATATATATATATATATATATATATATATATATATATATATATATATATATATATATATATATATATATATATATATATATATTAGTGAAAGTTTTTTCGGGTTAAATTCCGATCATCTCGTGATTTATTTTCATATGTAAAAGTTGATAATTTTGTAGTTTTTTTTTTTTTTTTTTTGGAATTATATATGGATTGTGCCTTTCTCTTCGGTCCTTGACATGATTCTTCCAGTTTAGAAAAATGTTCCAACAATTTAATCCTGAAGCTATTATATAAATGAAAAACCAAGTCATTCTATTGTAACCTTGCTTTTGCTACTAAAGTCTTTCTATTTTTTTTTTTTTTTTTGCATTACTAAATAATTAACTATGAGAGGGGCACCAAAATCTGTCCTTTTTCGATGACGTGTGCTTTTTAGGTGCATGGGGTCGTCCCAAGCTGAGTATTATCTAGCATATGTATTTAGTATCAGACCCAAATACCCTAGAAGATTATCAAGACTCTAAAATACAATAGGACACGATACAAACACTCTAAGAATACTAAACACAATATATCGTCAAAATATATACATGTCTCGTGGACCCTAGCAGGCTCTGATGGGCCTTAATAAAGCCCGTCCGTCGCCGAATATATAGTAGGACCAACCCACTTGTTAGGCCCAAGAAAACATATACACCTCCATTTCCGGTAGGTGATTGTAGATTAGAAAGTAGGAGAAAAATCACTAACAAAAGCCTTGAGAGCATTATAAAATTCGTTGGTATTAAAGAGATACAAGCACTGGTATATAGTACCCAAAACTTTTTAAAAGCCGGACTGAAGATCCATCCGGACAAGATATAACCACTAGATTAATCTAACTGGTCCAAGTTCAATCTCTTTTGGATATTGTTTTTTCTTTTGCAAAAATATTTATTTTCAATTCATTTCTGAAAAAATAATAGGCCAATCGGTTGAACTGTCCGTTCCGATCCAATTTTTAAAACACTCCTCAAAATGATTTGCTAGTTTTTATAAAAATAAGTCCATTACAAGGAATAAAAGACTTTTTCCCCCACTATGTTGCAATATTATATGTACACTACGGTTAGCTTAGCTCATGCTGGAAAGCTTGCAGGCTATTGGTGATCATCTAGTTGAGTACAAGCTAGCGGTCAATAGTTTTTAAGCTAGATTTGCGACATTTGGGACAAGCTCAATCAGCCAACTTATAGCACAAAATATACATTATGTTTACATACACATTGGGATTTTCTAATATCAACATCTTGTAATGTTGTAATGTTATGAAACAATTAATAATACAAATAGGAGAATGCATAAATTACTGGCAATTTCTTGTGGCCCTCATACAAATGTGTCAATACCTCATGCATTCTCCCTAATTTGTATTTGCATTAATGAGAGATATGAGATATTTGCATTAGGGAATTAAAAGCTTCACATACCCTGTGCATTAAGAAAGCATTCATCGAGTTTAAAAACTAAGTGATGTTATTCTCACCGCTAGAAATCTTGGATGATATATTGGGTTGGATCAATAAAACTTATTCTCTAGATAAAAGAAACTTCTTGTGTCTGGATCACTTATTTCCGTAGGAGGCGGGTTGATCCCGTGCCTTTTTGACGCTCAAGTTAGTTTTGAGATGAAGGTAAAAATCAATAGTGTTTTACGATAGAATTGTGCGCGTACCTTATGAAGATGGCAATGGGACTACATATTGTCATGTCTTAGAAACCCTAGATTGCTTTAGTTCTTATCAAGTAAAGTTTATGATAATGGTGTAATCCTATCAAACATTACCAACTTATCCTTCAAGGCAAAGGATAATCGGATACACGGCAATTGGACAAGGTTTCTAAAAGTTGGTGGATGATCCCGAGATTGACCTACAGATATTCTAGCGGATATTTGATCGTCTCTCTGGTTGAACGCGATGATGTGGATAGATCATGTGCTTGTGAAGGTCTGGACTTGGGTTGATTGTGGACGTTCGCCCTTGAGAATGACCTACAGATATTCTAGCGGATATTTGATCGTCTCTCTGGTTGAACGCGATGATGTGGATAGACCATGTGCTTGTGAAGGTCTGGGCTTGGGTTGATTGTGGATGTTCGCCCTTGAGAACCGTAGATGGGATATATATATATATATATATATATATATATATACCCCACTTTAAACCCTCAAGTTTTCGGTCGAAGTCAAGCATCGTGTTTGGCTGATGACTTTTTTCCCAGGAACAATTTGAGAGAAGTACATAGCTCCTAAGGCTTGACAAGCTTGCTTGGCCTGGATTTTTTTGACGCTCTATCAAAATGTTCATTAAACTAGCTCTCAAAAATGGAAAGCTAACATAGTATCAAGTCATACATGGATCACATCATCAGTTGTGCAATCTAATCTTGGATTTTTTTTTTACTAAAATACACAGGTTAAACATGTGTCCGACAACTAAATGCCTCAAAAGAATCAAAATGATAAATAGAGTCGTAGAGAAGAAACACACTCAAGTCCCTCGGCGGTCATCCTCCTGGTATGCACCATCATGGGAAACTAGAGGTAGATCCTCGGGCTCAGCTACTAAATGGCCAAATAAAACCAGATGTTACCCTCTTATAACAAGTACACAAGAAAGAATGCCTGAATAATGCAAAAATCCAATCAATAATAAAGTACATATGTACACGTGCCGTAGTCTAGATCCATTACCTATCATCGAGACAGTAATCCACCCCAACCAAACAAGGAAAAGGGAAGAACTATTACACCGAGATACGTTCCCAAGACAGCTGTCAAGCAATATATTATACATCAAATGGTTTAATATAGCGGTCAAGTAAGTCCTATGACTTATTAATTTGGGTTATCTTAATTAACATGCAAAATAAGGATTTGTTAGTTGTGAGCTATCTAAGTAGGCCTGTCCAGACATACGTATATTTATATGTATATGTATATGTAATCAGTAACAATCCACGGTGCCCCTCTCGGACAGCTACCAGATCGGTAATAGTGTAATAACAGTCCCAACGCTCATATGTGGTAGACTTTCGATCGGTAATAGTGTAAAACCCCTAAATTTCTACTATATTTTTAGTACTGAATTTTTTTGTATTTATACGTCGCATAGTCATATTGTACGTCGTACGAAAATTTACGTTTTTCGTATTACTCGTCGAGTGCGAATATGTGCGAGGTACATATTTTTAGAAAAATAATTTTTGATTTTATTATCGGTAATGATTTCAAAATAATATATATAATAATTATTTTTATTAAAGGCAAAGTCTATTATTTATTTATTTATAAAATGCTATCTTATTGATTAGTGGTAATTTAGAAAACTAGAAAATTATTTCATGTATATTTTCAAAATTTATTACTTATAACAATTTATTTAGTAAAGAGGTATTTTAAAGATTTGATTATTTATGTTTAATTTCGTACTTGTTTTATCTAAATTATTAAATGTAGTTTAAAATTATTTACATCTTAAATTTATTAAAAGTTATGTTGAAGCTATTTTTCTATTGATATTAAAATATTTATGATAATTTTCGAAATTAATTTTTATCACTTTTTATTATTTATTTTGAAATTTGTAATTAATGTTTAAATGGTTATGAAAAATTTAAAGTAAGATTTAAATTTATTTTGAAAGGTTTTAGCTTATAGATAAAATTTATTTAGATATGAATTTGGATTTGATTGATTGGTTTTAACTTGATTTGAATTGGTAGTGAATTATCTAATGGGGATTTAAAATCCTCCTACTCCTTATCCAATAGGGATTCCCACCTCCTATAAAAGGAGAGGTACTTGCCCTCTTTCTCCAAAAAAATTCCACAAACTCCTCAAACACCATAGCCAATCATGGGCACCGTGTCCGTGTTCCATCCCAGTCCACTATCTTATTCCATCTATTACAATTACATAAAGTTTTCTCGTGCCGGACAAACCCCAACACAAATCAAATTCCTAACCCTATCCTCCCAGCCACTATTGCTATCACTATGTCCCCGACCTGAACAGCACCGCAACCGACCAACCTCGCCGTTGCCTGCATCCCGACAGCCATCCTCGCCCCGTCGTCGTCATCACCACAGCCACCTTCGCCACCACCCAGCCACACTCGACCCTACCATTGTCCGTCACTGCCAACCCCTGCCGCCTCTTCCCTCACCGACAAAACCCCGACAACAACGCCGCTACGGCCATTACAGGCCGCAACCACCCCGAAAATCAAACGACCATCACCAGATGGAGGAAAGGGAGGGGCCTAACCTGACAGATCAGTCGCGCCAAAGTCCTTTTCCGCCCGCGACCAGAGCCTTCTGGGCCGCCGCCGGTGTGCCATAGATCGCGCGCCCAACTGCTGGCCTCCTCATTCAGATCCGCCCCTTCGACCATCCTCCCGACCACCAGCTACTTCAGATCCTCCGCGTAGCGTTCTCAGATGCTCCACCGTTCCAACGGGTGGCCCCCACGCCGCCAGGCGTCACACATTTCCACCGAGCCAGCCGACGACCCGCCAGGCCGACCCCGTTCTTCCCCGAGCCTCCGCTCCCCATCTCCGCGCCTGTCCTCCCCTTCCGAAATCTCCGCCTCCTTCACCAGACCCGAAGACCACCGTGCGGTCGCCCGAACGAAACCCTCGCGCCGCCGGCCGAGACCGCCTAGCCGCTCTCGCCTAGCCGCGAGCTCCGCCCTCTGTGCGTCGCACACATCACGCAACCCACCATTTTCCGCCTCTTTCTCCCGTCTACGCTCACCGAACTCCGTCGCCGACCCCACCAGCTCCCCGTTCTCCGTCCCCCTCTTGCGTCGTCAACGAAGCGGCGACCACGCCGCCGATCAGCGACCTATCGGCTCCCATCCGACCACTCCTGTGCGCCCCAGCTCTCCTCTTCCTCCGTCCATGACCGCCTCCACCTTCCCCCGAACTCCGCTCCCGCTTCCAAAGCCCCTCTCCCGACCCCTCTCGAAACCCTCTCATTCTCTCTCCCCTTCCCCAATTCCTTCTCACACTCTCTCTCTCTCCTGTTTCCAAAACGAAGGAGAGAGCAGCCGTCCTTAATTACTCCATTTTGGTTTGTGTGATTTTTGTTTGTGTTTTTTTTGTATTTCTTTTCTTCTTTTATTATTATTATTATTATTATTATTATTATTATTATTATTTTGTTTTGTTTTTGTTTTGTTATTTGTTAGATTTTGTTATTGGAAACTTTGTATGTATATTACATTAATATATATACTTATTAGTAATAATATTATTTTTATTACTATAGTTGTATACCATTAGTATTACTTGTATTATTTTAAATAATAAATATTAAGAAATTTTTTATATATTTGTAACAAAATATAGTACGGGGCTTAACCTTATATAGATTGTCAAATTATTTTAAGAATATTATAAATTATTATATTAGTTTTTACCTACCTATTTTAAAATATAGTCTCCTACATAAAAGACATATCTTGACAAACTTTGAGTATTGATAGCCTAAAAAGATTTATGAAGTTTTCAAGTAATTATCTATAAATATTTTTGGATTAATAAAATGTAATTTCAAAATTATAAATCATTTTTAAGTATTATAAAATATTTTCTAAAAACGCATTTATCCAAATTTCTTTTGACTATCCTCGTGACCATGACCTAATCCCATTATTCCTATTCTCTCTCAAATTCGAGACTTCTTTATATCGTTCCTAACTAAATTGACCACCCTAGACCCGATGAAACCATTTGTGTCGTCAACAGAGGCTCCCTTGCATAGTTGTAACACCGAAGACGATCTTGTGCCACCTTTATTGTACCACACCAGGCAGCTCACCAGACGACTCAACAGGCAAGTATACCTTGCTAATTAACTGTCAATTATTTATTTTCTGCATTATTTATTTTGTTCATATTATTAG
The DNA here is from genome assembly GCA_029216955.1 of Iris pallida. Classification (NCBI taxonomy): domain Eukaryota; kingdom Viridiplantae; phylum Streptophyta; class Magnoliopsida; order Asparagales; family Iridaceae; genus Iris; species Iris pallida. The sequence goes on from JANAVB010045020.1 coordinate 719,788, forward strand.
TTTCCTTTGTTATAAACTGCGCATCCAAACCATACTTGGGTGCAAGCGACTTTATTAGTCGTTACTCTATTTTATGCATGTTGCCTTAGCATTAGCGGACTACCTTTGTCACGACCCACACCCACTGTGAGAGTACGGGAACGTAACAACGCCCAGCCTACGCCGCAGTGTCGACGGTAGAACACTGTCCTTGGTCAATCATCTAACAATATAAAGGTACCTGTACAGTGTATACACTCCGAATGGAGGTGACATAGCAATACACAATCTCAATCACATCTATGGCAGAATGATAAGATAGAAAGTTAGATAGAGTAATGCTGAAATGAAAGATCCATATAAGTACAACCAGAGAGACAATGCTAAGTGTCTAAGATAAAACTCAACAACATCCAGAATAAAAGTCTCAACTACTGAATATGAAAGAATATATACAACCCAGATCTCAAAATGACTGAAATAGTAAAACATAGACTAGGGAGCCTCAGTCTCTGTAGCTATTGGATCCGACTGGAAATCTGGGTCACAAGAACCATCCACAGCTGTCCCATAGTAGGTGTCTACCCAGGCCTCATCCTCATCCTCTGTAATATTTTCAACAGGTCCAGTCAGGACAGGAGCGAGCACAAAACATCTCACGCAGTTCATATCAAGTTAGGAAATATAAAGCATGCAATAGAGTAAGGTACAGGAAACGCTAAAAGAAGAATGTATATAAAAATAGCAGAGATTTGATAATGGAAATATCTATATATGATAAGTAAGAACTGTAAGCAACATGTGATTTAGAGCATAATATGGTTATGTGAACGGGTTAGGTTATACAATAAAATTGGACTCCTTTGTACGTGGGTGTACAATGGACATATACAATTTCTTATACAATAGGATTGATCACATAACCATTTCTACTCTCCCTCCCCAATCAATACACAAGGATCCAATTTAGTTATGTTATCTTATACAATGGCTTGTACAATGGCTTGTATAATAGAGCTCAAAGTGATAATGAGAGTGCAATATGCACAATGAGTGTACAATGATAAGGTATTCAATAAATACAATATGTAAGTAAAACGCAGATCATAATATGTATTTAGTGAATACAAGGAGATATCATCTCAAAAGAAGATCCATAGTACCAATCCGTGATAATAATCGTGTCAGCATCAGGTACAGTAATCTAGAGCAAGAATATAAATCCAAACAAGTATGAAACGGTCAGAGAATGTACTCGCCTGATGTCCTGAATAGCTGGTGTGAAATGATGTCCAGACAGAGTAAGATGAGTCCTAAATAGAGCAATACAGGTCACAACAGGTCTAGATAGATAATAATGAACACTACGATGCATTCTACATGGTTTCTAGGTCATTCTAAGCCAAAGTCAACTCTGGGTCAACCAAGTCAAACTAGGTCAAGTAGGTCAAGTCTTAACCCAACAAGTCTCACTAGGCCTAACAAAGCCTAGGCTAAGCACTCACACCCAAGCACAAGGCCACACAGGCCATAGGCTATATCATGCCTATAGGCCAACCCATAACACATGACTACATGACATCATCTATATCAAGATACTACACATATTGATATGTTATATAATACAACATAGAAATACACTAGCATATAGGCTACCTATATACATATACATAGAAATAGGCACATTCACATTACATAATTGGCAGCGGTCGCCGGGTGGGGCCTCTCCGCCGACTTCCGGGTAGCCCCACTCGACCCTAAACACATGCTCCTACACCTCTCCTCTGACTCGGACTTCGCGATTGTCCGGGCCAAGGGCACAGTCAGAATGGGTAATCAGATCGCTAAGGTGGTCAAATGGTCTCCAGACTTCAACACTAAATTCGACTCAACAATCATCTCCACTTGGATCACCCTCCCCAGCCTCCCCCTGGTTTGCTTCCACGCATCCGCCCTCAAACGCATCGCCAGCTCTTTCGGGACTCTGGTTTCCATTGCCGAAGAAACCTGCAACCTTTCCAAGTACAACTACGCGAAGATATGCGTGGAGCTAGACCTGGTTAATGATCCACCTAAACTCATAGAAATCGAGCTCGGAGACATAACCCACAGTCAGGAGTTGATTTACGACAACAACATCATATTCTGTAAACACTGTCAGATGAGTGGCCATCAAATGCAACACTGCTTCCGCGCTCATTTCGAACTAAAGAAGAAAGTCCCGCGCACCCATAGCGCACCCACAGCTCAAAAAGTCCCCGCCCCCTCATTCCACAAACCGACTACTGACCCCACTCTACAGATCGATGGTCAGGCCCCCCTCCACCCCCAGATGACCGCCACAACCAGTCGGGAAATCGTCCCCTTCAACCCCTCCACCCCAGCACTCCACAATTTGTTCGAACTCCTCTCAGATTCCCCCTCTGGTGAACCATATAGAGAGCTAGCACTCCATAACTCTTTCGAACTCCTATCAGACACTCCTCCCGAAGAGACACACCGAGAGCAAAACATCCCCCATCCCATCACCTCAGACCTTCAAGATTCCCCCAAGATCAGCGACATCTCTATCGCAGACAACACCCAAATCACCCAAACTCAACCAGAGAGCACCAATCCCCCCTCCCTCGAGGCCTCCCTCCCCTCTCTACCTAACGATAATCATTCTCATCTCCCGGGAAAGAGCGCGCCGACTAGCAGCCTGGAGCAGCCAGAGGCAATTCGGGCAGACACAAAACCTCCTTCTCCCGCAAAGGCCGATCAACCATCCCACACCCTCATCTCAACTGGCAGATTCTGGCAGGCCAAGGAAGCAGGGTTTCTGGACCGTGGAAATCCCTTCTGCGCCCTGGAAGAGCAGGACAAAGACCCAATCACCCACGAGGCAGCAGAAGGTAGCAACGATCCAGACGGGCATTCCAAGGAGTCGGGAAGCAACGGATTCAGTAGCGCCCCAAAAAAAAAGGCAGACAAGAAAAACAAAAACAAACAAAAGCAGATGACGGCAAGGACTACCAGGTCCGCCTCGAAGCTCAACCAATCCCACCCCCGTCCCCATCTGATGCTTAACATCATCTCCTGGAATGTTAGAGGGCTCGGGAACAAATCGTCGATGAACAGAATTCTCAGTCTCAAGAAGACACACCGCATCGACCTCTTAATCATTATCGAACCTAAAATCCCTCAAAAAAGACTCAAAGCCACTCAACTCAAATTAGGCTTCCCGCACGCGATCGCGGGCGGCAACGACATCTGGATTTTTCTTGCTCAAGAATTCCAATTCGGCATCATCAACGACTCTCCCCAGGCTCTCACTTGCTGGGCTGAACACCCGGTTCTTAAGTCCAGATCCGTCATCTTCGCGGTTCATGGCAGCTGTGACACCCCTGCACGTAGACAGCTATGGACAGACCTCTTGAGGATACATCCGCAGGGCATGCCGTGGCTCTGCATTGGTGATTTCAACACGGTGGCTTGCATTGAAGAGAAGTCCGGTGGGCGCCCTCCACCCAAGCCAGCTATGGATGATTTCAACAACTTCACCTTTCACGGGAACCTTACCCCAATCCCCTTCATCGGCAGCACTTTCACCTGGTGCAACATGCAAGATGGCCACAGGCGCCAGTACTCCCGACTTGATCGGGCGATGATCAACGACGGATGGTCCGACATGGGCCTGATCACCAACCTCTCCCACCTCAACTCCACCGAATCGGATCACTCCCCTCTTCTTGTCCAAATCAAAAGCAATCACACATGCAACAAGAAAACTTTTCGCTTCCTCAACTTTTGGTGCCACCACCCGCATTTCCAAAACGTCGTTGCTTCGGCTTGGAATTCCGTCTCTGACCCTGACCCCTTGTCCCGGATGGCGGCTAAGCTCAAAGCCACTCGTAAAGCCCTATCTTCTTGGAGCAGAGAAGCTTACGGCGATATCTTCCAAGCCATTCGTGAGGCGGAGGACGACGTCACCCGTGCGGAGTCCTCGTTTGCCATTTCCAACTCTGCGGAGACCCGTTCCTCCCTTAACCTCGCCAGAGCTCTACTTAAATCTAGGTTGAGAGTGGAGAATGAATTCTGGAAGCAAAAAGCCAGATTGACCTGGGACACCGACGGCGACCGCAACTCCAAGTTTTTCCATGCTTGCGTTAAAGGCCGCAGGAACAAATTAACACTTCATCGAATTTTCGACGACAATGGCAACTTGATTGACGACCAAGCTGGGATCCAGGTCGCAGTCGTGGCCTTCTTCTCAAGTCTTTTCACCAAGGAGCGAGTCGTTAGAGATGAGACACTTCTGTCGGTCATACCCCCTCTCATTACTAATCAAGATAATGAGAATCTACTAGCAACCATTAATAAAGCGGAGGTCAAAGCTGCGGTCTGGTCCATTAACGAGCAAAGCGCCCCGGGGCCTGACGGGTTCAACGGTGTCTTCTTCAAAGCTTGCTGGGACATCATTAAAAACGACCTTCTTGAAGCCACTATGGCCTTTCTCTAAGGGCCCAGATACCCTTCTGCTATCTCCAGCGCCAACATCATCCTTATTCCCAAAAAAGACAACCCGGAAACCTTCAAGGACTTTCGTCCGATCAGCCTCTACACATTCACCAACAAGATCATATCCAAGATCATTGCCAATCGGATGTCCGACCTTCTCCCCAAGATCATTTCCGAAGAACAAAGCGGATTCGTCAAAGGGCGCAACATTACTGACAACATCCTTCTGGCACAAGAGATGATCACGTGCATGAAGTTCCCGTCCAGGGGGGAACGTTGCCATCAAACTTGATATAAAAAAAGCTTACGACCGTCTGGACTGGCAATTCATGATATGGGTGTTCAGGGCCTTTGGCTTCTCCGAAACTTGGATTGACATCGTCTTTAGATCTATCAACAACGCGTGGTTCTCCACCGTGATCAACGGTCAGGCAGCAGGTTTCTTTCGCTCTACCCGTGGGATCAGACAAGGGGACCCGCTATCCTCCACTATTTTTATTATTGCGGCTGAAGCTCTCAGCAGAAACCTCAACAGCATGCCCAGTATGGCCGGCTTCAATCACTTCCACTCTACCACCGGTTTCCCTCTCATCACCCACCTGGCATACGTGGACGATATCCTCATCTTCTCTGCGGGAGACTGCGGTTCGATTGAGGTTGTCTTGAGCACGATCGCCAGGTATACCAACTGCTCAGGTCAGCGGGTCAATAATAACAAGAGCGTCATCTACACGCATCACAAAGCAGACAGAACCCACTCCTCCTTGCTCACCAACAAGACCTCTTTCAGAACCGCCTACCCCCCCTTTATCTACCTTGGCTGCCCGCTGGTATACGGCAGGGCCAACGTTGGCATATATGACCACCTTGCTGGAAAAATCCGCAAACTTATCACTGGATGGGACAATGCCAGCCTATCCCCGGGAGGTAAAACGATCCTCATCAAGCACGTTTTATCGTCTATCCCGATGTACACCCTGGCCGTCTGCTCCCCCCTAAGAAGGTGCTACACTCTCTCGAATCTCTATTCGCCAAGTTCTTCTGGGGTCATAGCGATGGGAAAGACAAACACCACTGGGCTGGTTGGGAATCGATGGCCAAACCCACAGACAATGGTGGCCTGGGCTTCTGCAGACTTGCCCACATCGTGGACGCTTGCTCCTTAAAGCTTTGGTGGAAGTTGCGTACCGAGACCTCCTTATGGACAAAGTTCATGAGAGCTAGATACTCTAGATTCTCTCACCTGTCGGAGGCGAATACTAACAACAGATCCTCGTCTTCTTGGCGCCGCATCACTCGGGGACGCACCATCGCAGAACCTCTGATCCACCTTTATCTGGGGGACGGCTCCTCCATGGCCTGTCGAGAACGGTGGTTAGGAGCTGAGATCATCCAGCCCAACATTCTTACGCCTCAGGGGTACATCATTAGAGACCTGTGGGAGGACAATTCCGATTGGAATTGGAGGAAGGTCAGTGATTGGCTTGGCCAGCCGGCGGCCATCCGTCTTCTTGCTGCGAATATGCGGGGTGCCGAACATGGTCTTTGCCAATTACTGGCAGGCTTGCATCCCCATTAAATGGTCCATCCTCATATGGCGAGCACTCCGACGCAAGATTCCGACGGACGACAGCATCAGAACATTGGGATTCAGCCTTGCCTCTAAATGCCATTGCTGCGAGGAGCACAACTTGGAATCCGCCGAACACGTCCTTCTTTCGGGGGAACTGGCTGCAGGCTTGTGGTCCAAGCTTCATCTCAACCTCCGCATGGGGCAACCAACTGGGGGCTTCTACGATCTCTTGGCCTCCTGGTCCCACTCTCACGGACATCAGATCGTAGCAGCCGCTAGCATTTGGGTGCTCTGGAAGAACAGGAACAAATTCCGCTATGAAGGGCGCCAACTCCCCCCTCCCCAGATTTTCCAGGAAGTCATCAGACAATGCTTCAAGGTGAGGAGGCGGTGCTCTCACGTCTCCAACCAGTTCTGGGAGACCCTGGCCTAGGCCGGTGCTTCCACCTCCTTCTTTTGTGGCGCATGTGTTTCGCGCCTTTTGCTTTCTGTTTTAGCTTTCTGGCTTCTGGCCGCTTTCGCGCGCTTACTTGTATTGGCTTCGGCATTTTGCGCCTATATTTTCAATAAAAGTCTTCTTTTCCAAAATATATATATATATATATATATATATATATATATATTTTAATTTTATATATATATATATATATATATATATATATATATATATATATATATATATATATATATATATACATTTTTTAGTATTACAAAGGTTATAGTTATACTCTTTAGGAATCATCACACATACATATATATATAGACTTAAAATATATATACATATAGATGTACCTATATAATATATTATATACATACATTATACATCCAAATCCTTTAGTCACATACATCTATATATAATAGAGAGGGTTAGAAAAATAGAGAGTGAGTGAGTGAGTGAGTGAGTGAGTGAGAGAGGGGGCTGTCCATGTGTGACAGGAACCCTGGTGTGTGTGTGTACATAAATGCTTGTGTGTGTGTGCAGGGTGAATGAGGGGAACATGTGTTAAAAGAAAAGTAAAATCCTGTAATCATAATGTGTGTGTAGTGTGGGAAACAAGAGGGAACCCATTCTAATCTCAGGTTTATAAGAATTCAGATTTTGAGTTCACAACATCAGGAAATTTCAGAGTTCAATCTCAGGTTTGCATGAACTCAGTTTTTGAGTTCTAATATCAACAATGCAATCTCAGTTCACACTTGCATTCTCAGATTTCCATTGACAGTGTAAACCAGTGACAGTGTAATGTGTGTAGCATGTATGTGTACAGGATTCAGTAGGATATGTGTCAATAACAATGAGTATGTGACAAAATCAGTGTATCAAAGTTTTAGGATTGTGTGATAGCAGTGGATAGGTTGGTGTTCTCAGGAATTTAGACATAGGTGTGTGTGTGTATGGCAATGACAGTGAACCTTAGCTAATAGTTCAATCCAATGCCTCAAACAAAATCGAATCCCCATTCTCAAACACCAAGTCAATGCCCATTCTCAGTTTAAATCAATATTTTAAAATCCTTGTTCTCAATTTTTTGCACACAAAAGGAAGATTCTCAGAATTCTTGAGTTATCAGGTTTTGATTTAACACCTGACAGTGTAATATGTGTCTGTGTTTCAGTTAGCAGGGGAATTTGTGTCATGTGTGTGTGTGCATGAGTGTAGGCATGTGTAGAGATGTGAGAGGATTGCTAGAAATCATAATGTGTGAATTGGAGTATGCAAAGGGGTGAGGAACTGGAATCAAGTTTCAGGATTTCCTAAAACTTGATAGGAAATCCCCAAACCCAACTCCCATAATTCGAAACTCATGGTATTAACACAAACCAAGTTAACCTAACAATCATTTATCAGCTAACAAGCATGTAGATGACTAATTCCTACATTAACAGCATCCTCAAAGTTAATAAAAACAAAATGAAACCAAAAATCAGTTTCCAGTTTTTTTTTGTATCAGCCTATTGCATTAAATGTGGAAAAAACTTCATTTGAAACTGATTCTCGAACATCCAACACAATTCCAACCTTACATTAACCTAATACATATGTGGGTGAGCTATTTATCCATTTAACATTATTAAAAAAGTTAAAAAGCAAATTAAAAATCAGAAAAATTAGTTCAGTGAAGTGGTGTCAGTGTGTGTCAGACCTATTGGAAAATTAATGAATTCGAACCCAAATAAATCAACAAATCACAATTGGTGAGTTGGTAATTAGTGTTATATTTGTGAGTGTACTATAGAGTGTATTTGTGTCCAGAAATTGGACACGAATCGTGTCCCAAACAATACACAAACACAGACACTGACAGTGCTCGAGCAATTGTCGTGCACGCGTGCACACGCGTATAACACGCGACACACGACACGACAGGACACGTGGGTGTGCACCTAGGTTTTCCTAGGGTAGGGATAGGTCTGTGTCAGCCTGAAACGTGTCCACGTGACACACAGATACGACACGAACCCCGTGTCAGCAGCGCCTGTGCGCGTGCACAGCCGCCTGCGCGCGACAGTACGTGGCCAGTGCGGGGGCGATTGCGCCACGCACACTCCACGAGGTGCTTCCAAATTTTGGGAGCACGGTGACAGTCGTTGCCCCTAGGCTCACACAAAAATCAGGACACGAAGTGTCCTGTGTCGAGAGATATGCCCCCCGAGATGCAGGACACGACCTACGGGCTCGTGCTGCGTGTCCATGTGCAAAAACATGACACAAAAGGACACAAAACACTAGGACACCTTCACAAAGATTGATACACACATCAAGATCTACAAATCCATCTAATTACATTTCAAAATATGAAAATTTATTCCTATGTGGCATTTTTACAAACACCTAGTATACCATTACGATACGTGTCCGATACGGACACGAAATGGACACGAATTGTGCCCAAATTTTGGGGATAGCTAGGAAATCCCAAAACCTAATCTTATATGCAAAGAAATCAGGAAAAACTATGAGTTTAGATGATTTACCTATTGAGTATCAAAACTCAAGAAAAGCTTCAAAGAGGGGATTCCAAATGGAAACTCCAAATCTCTAAATGGCATGCAAACTGAGGTGCTCCTCCAAAATCAGTATATAAACATAAATTAGATCCTATTGCAAAAGACTAGGACCAAAAAAGAGCTAAAATAAATTAATTAGGAATTTCTAAGGTTGGGGATTTACCTCTTTCTAAACTTGAGATCTAGAGAGGCTAACCCTAAATGAAGGAGGCATTAGATAGGAGTGGGAAACCCTAGGTTGGCTACCATGGGTGGGTTTAATTTGGTTTTGGGCCTAGGTCATGGGCCTATGGCTTAATCACAAGTCTTAAAATTGATAAATCATAAGTCATTGACTTAAGCCATAAGTCATGAACTAATTTCACTTAAGTAATCCTTCCTACCTTAAGACTAATCTCTAATGACTAAAAGTAGGTTAACTAGAGTTAGGCTAGGGTCACCAACTAGGGTTAGTTCTAGGTTAGTCTACAAGTCTCAACTAGTCAAGACTAACATAACACATAGCAATATTTAATTTATATTAAATTCACACAAATTCCCATAAATCATAATAAATTCAAATAAATCCTAAAATGATCAAAATACCCTCTAAGGTAAAATGTACTAGTCAAATATCCTAATCACATGGCTAGGCTCTAAGGTTACACTAGACAAACACCAAAATCATAAGTCATGATTTAAAATAGTTTTAAAATGATTAAAAATCACGAAAAATTATATTATCATTTAAATATCATAATTAAATAAATTAAAATATAAAATTTCAAAATTACCCTCATTTTAGAAACTGGGTGTTACAAGTCTACCCACCTTAGAAAAATTTCGTCTTCGAAATTAAAATGGTAGTAGTCCTTCTAGGTCAAACACCCCACAATCAGAGTCTCAAACATACCGTCAGATAATCATATGCGTCTATCCAAAATCATGATACTCAGAATCTTCATCGTGCTAGTGAGCATGGCTACGATAATCACAGGGTCCTCGACTAAGGCACATACCTCTAGAATCATGGTATTTAAAATTTTCGTATTACCGCATGCTTGGCAGCAAAAACCTTAAATTCCCACACCCGAGAAATACGTCCTAAATCTGACTATATGTTCTTACTATGCCAGCTAACACGACTATCGAAGATTCTAGATTCCATAACTGGGCGACCTAGCCCATATGATTCATCTTAGAAGAAAATCAAACATAACACAAGAACAACAAGACAGAATTGATCAACCAACAAGGAACAGAGAAAATCGAATTTCAAGGCAGTAATTACAGAATTTGAATCAAGAACGGAACCTGCAACTAGATATCCAACGACCTGAGCATCCTCGGCTGTCATGGCGAAAGCTCGTCCAGGCTGGCCTCTCCTGGCCTGCTGCTGATGCTGTACGAACCTCTCCTGCTGAGTCTACAATGGTGGTCCCCTCTGCTGCCCTGCCGAAGCCGTGGCTCCTGGTACTACCTGAGCCAATGGTGTCGGGTTCTTGGGACACTCTCTACACTGATGCTTCGCTGAATCGCAAAGCAAACACATACCCAGCCTCTTTCTGCAATCGTTCCACCAATGGCCTGGCTTCTTGCAGAAGTTGCACACGGTGTCCTGCTGATATAGTACATATCTCTGTCCCTGATACTGAACAGGCCTCTGTTGTAGCTGATGTATCTGAGCCCTCGGCTGCTGGTACTGCTGCTGAAACTGTATGCGGGGCATCGGCTGCTGATACTGCTGTTGAACGTACGGCCTCTTGGCCGGTCCTCCGCTGCTGTTGCCCCCAACTGGGTCTTGCCCCCTCTTGAGCCTAAGCTCAAGATCATTTTCAGCCAATAAGGCTCCAGTGGTGGCCCATGCAGGTCTTGTAAATCAAGATATGTGAGGATTTACCGAATAGATGTCTCAATCAGTATTCGCCCTTGAACTCTGCTCGTATCCTCTGAATCCCTGGATTCTTGTCCTGATCACCTGCTTGCATCGTTGGTCTGTCCTGGTCCTTCCTTATTGTTTCCTATGTCGTCTTCTTCAGCGGCATAGTACCTGACCAAGCCGATCAGCAAGGCGGAGCACCTCCCGCGGACCAGCAGCAACTTGGAGATCAAGCCCAGCATTCTGGAGTAGCCTCCAGAGTCGTGCCTTCTGGCGGAGAGCCACCAGTCCAGCCAGTTCAACCTGTAGAGCCTGATGACGGCACTTTGGTAGGACTCGTCAGGACCTTGATAGCTTCCCAAGATCGTCGAGGAGATGCCTTACACCAGGCAGTAGCGGATGCTTTGACCAGAGGGGGCCATCAGGGTAACAGCGCGGCCAACAGCTTCAAGCGCTTGAACCCTTCCTTCTTTGACGGTAGTGAGGATGCTATCACGGCAGATGCTTGGCTTCAGAACACAAAGGTGGTTCTCGAAGCAGCCAAGACTCCAGAGAATGAGAAGGTGGCAGTTGTGCGCCTGCAGCGATTGGATCTTGCCCGCAGTTGGTGGGCAGTACAGGCAGTTGGGTTAGCAGCACCCATTCCATGGGCAGTGTTCAGAGAGAGATTCCAGACCAAGTATTTTGATGCTGTAGCTCGGTACGATCTACAGACGAGGTTTACCAATCTGAAGCATGGTGGCAGGACGGTCGACGGATATGCGGCCGAGTTTTCTAGACTTAGTCGGTTTGCTCCCACCTTGGTGGCAACCGAGTATGATCGAGCCCAGCGGTTCCAGCAGGGACTTCACCTAGAGATTTTGTTAGCAGTCGAGCAGTTTGAGCATCAGACTTTTGATGCAGTCTTGAGAGCAGCCCGGAGGCATGAGTATACCTCCCAGAGGATCGTGGACAGGGTCGGAGGTCGGAAGAGATCTCACGGCCAGATGAATCAGTCTTCAGCACCGGCCCCGGCAGCCAGGGCTTTGACTATTGGAGCTCCGAGGCGAGCGGCCTCAGTGACGTCGGTTCAGCATTCAACCCCGGCGTACCCTCAGCAGCAGCAGAAGCAGAAGTAGTCTTCTGCAGTGGGTTGTTCTCATTGTGGGAAGCCAGGCCATATGGTGGCAGAATGTCGCAGGGCACAGGGATTGTGCCTAGTTTGTGGAGCAGCAGACCATAGGGTTGGATCCTGCCCGAACAGGGGTGGTTCATCATCGTCCAACCTTTCTAGCTCTTCGGTGAAAGGACCAGCACCAGTCCAGCAGCAGCAGCAGTATCCATTGCCGAGGCCCTTGTCGCCTCAGACCCAAGTGTTCCAGCAGCAGAACCCCCAGCAGTATGCACAAGCCCAAGCTCAGAGTCAGAGCAGGCAGCGAGGATTCCAGCAGAGGGGACCAGCACCCCGAGGGCACGGTCAGGCTATGGTGATGACCATAGAGGAAGGATTGGCACCAGGTGAGGTAGTGGCAGGTACTATTCTCGTCAACTCCTTTCCAGCTTCAGCTTTATTTGATTCTGGTGCATCGCATTCTTTTATGTCTGCACGATTCGCGACACGGGTAGGATTGGAGCCCGAGTCATTATCAGTAAGGCTTAATATACTTACTGGTAACGGACTTGTGGGAGTAGATAGAGTGTTTTCCTCGTGTCGGATCGTAGTTAGCGGTAGAGAGTTCCCCGCTAGATTGATAGAGTTCCCGATGGCCGATTATGATGTGGTCTTAGGGATGGATTGGTTGAGGAACCAGTATGCTAGGATAGACTGCCGCATTGGCAGGGTTGTTTTTAGCATTCCAGGCGAGCCAGAGTTTTCTTTCTCTCGAGGTGAGGTTGAGCCTTCTCCTCCGATATTGCGGATGGCAGTAGCAGCAGTTCAGTTGCCCAGAATAGTGGATGAGTTCCCAGATGTTTTTCCAGAAGAGCTTCCAGGTATGCCTCCGGAGCGGGAGATCGAGTTCGCTATAGACTTGATTCCCGGGACAGCCCCAGTGTCAGAGAGAGTTTACAGGATGGCGCCATCAGAGTTGGAGATATTGTACAAGATGATTGAAGAACTCAGAACCAAGGGATTCATTCGTGCTAGTGGATCACCTTGGGGAGCCCCGATGCTTCTTGTGAAAAAAAAGGATGGTACGTCCAGGTTATGTGTTGACTATCGTACCTTGAACTCAGTGACAATCAAGAACAGATACCCTCTCCCGAGGATAGATGACTTGTTTGATCAACTCAAGGGGGCTTCAGTATTCTCGAAGATTGATTTGCGCTCAGGTTATCATCAGATCAGAGTCAGAGAGCAGGACATCCCGAAGACAGCTTTTAGATCGAGATATGGGCATTGGGAGTTCCTTGTTATACCTTTTGGAGCAACCAACGCACCGACAGTATTCATGGACCTCATGAATCTCATCTTCATGCCTTACTTGGATCAGTTTGTGATTGTGTTTTTGGATGACATTCTGGTCTACAGCAAGAGTGAGGCAGAGCATGAGCAGCATCTCCGTGTGGTTCTTCAGATCCTCAGAGAGCACCAGTTATATGCCAAGTTCAGTAAATGCGAGTTTTGGCTCGATCGCATTTCGTACTTGGGTCATATCATCAGTAGAGGAGGAGTAGAAGTGGATCCCCAGAAGATTGTGGCTATTGAGTCATGGCCAGTGCCCAGCACAGTTGCAGAAGTTTGCAGTTTTCTTGGATTGGCTGGCTATTACCGGCGATTTGTTTCGGATTTTGCTCGAATTTCAGCGCCATTGACGCAGTTGACCCGCAAGGATGCACAATTTGCTTGGACAACAGAGTGTCAGAGTTCTTTTGAGCAGTTGCAGCGAGGCCTAATAACAGCTCCTATTCTCACGCTTCCAGATGGGACCGGAGGATTCTCAGTGTACTGTGATGCTTCAGGCAGAGGTTTAGGATGTGTTCTGATGCAGCATGGGAAGGTAATAGCTTATGCGTCACGGCAACTTCGTGATCATGAGAGGAATTATCCAACCCATGACTTGGAGCTGGCAGCAGTGGTGTTTGCACTTAAGTTGTGGAAGCACTACTTGTACGGAGATAGGGTGGAGATTTTCACCGACTACAAGAGCCTGAAGTATGTTTTCACCCAGAAGGATCTTAACATGCGTCAGAGAAGGTGGCTGGAGCTTCTTGTGGATTATGATATCAACCTGCAGTATCATCCTGGGAAGGCCAATGTCGTAGCAGATGCATTGAGCAGGAGAGCCGGAGCTTATTTCCTAACAGCGCAGCCAAAATTGTTAGCAGATCTTCAGAAAATGGGTATAGAAGTTGTTCTCCCTTCCAGTGTGGCATTGATGGCCAGCATGCAAGTTCAGTCCACTATAGTCGAGAGGATCCGGATGGCACAGTCAACAGATTCCAAGCTTCAGCGACTCAGAGCAGAGTGCGAGGCAGGACGAAGACCAGAGTTATGCATTCATGAGGATGGTACACTTCGACATGGTAATCGTCTTCGTGTACCCAGTGAAGATATCAGACAGGAGATCATGTCAGAGGCGCACAGTTCACAGTATTCCATCCATTCCGGCAGTACGAAGATGTACCGTGATATCCGACAACATTTCTGGTGGAATGGCATGAAGCGGGAGATAGCTCGGTTTGTCTCTCGGTGTTTGGTTTGCCAACAAGTTAAAGCTGAACATCAGAGACCGGCTGGACTTCTTCAGCCCTTGCCGATTCCAGAATGGAAGTGGGAGCATGTGACCATAGATTTCGTGACTGGATTACCTAGATCCCTAGCTGGTAGAGATGCTATTTGGGTTATAGTTGACCGGCTCACGAAAGTGGCTCACTTTCTTCCATTCAGAGTTGGTCAGTCGATGGCTCAGTTAGCAGAGATGTACCTCAGGCAGATTGTCAGATTGCACGGTGTGCCAGTCAGTATCACCTCGGACCGAGATTCAAGATTTATGTCGCACTTTTGGCGTAGCCTGCAAGAGAGTTTGGGGACTCGCCTCCAGTTCAGTTCAGCCTATCACCCGCAGACAGATGGCCAGTCGGAGCGCATGATCCAGACTCTTGAAGACATGTTGTGGTCTTGCACACTTGACTTCGGTGGTTCATGGGAAGATCACTAGCACCTGGTGGAGTTCTCATACAATAACAGTTTCTAAGCCAGTATCCAGATGGCACCGTTCGAGGTACTGTATGGCAGGAAGTGCAGATCCCCGCTAGCCTGGGATGATGTTGGAGAGAGACAGATGCTCGGTCCAGAGATGATTGCCCAGACAGTTGAAGTGGTCAGGCGAGTCAGAGATCATCTTCGAGTTGCCCAAGATCGCCAGCGCCATTGGGCCGATTCTCATCGGCGTCCTCTTGAGTTTTTGGTCGGCGATCATGTATTCCTGAGGATTTCGCCTAACCGTGGCGTCATTCGTTTCGGCGTCCGGGGAAAGCTTAGTCCTAGGTATATAGGATCGGTCGACATTCTGGAGCGAGTAGGAGATGTGTCCTATCGTCTCGCTCTTCCACCGTCGCTAAGTGAGGTGAAGAACAGTTTGGCAACTCTAGAAGGGGGGTGAATAGAGTTTATATAGAAAAATAGCCAATTAAAAATAACTCTTTCACCAACAATAAATAATCAGAGTAAAGTGCGGAAAATAAATGAAGAGCAGAAGAGCATACGCAAACACAGCGATTTTAACCTGGTTTCCCTCGTGGAGGACTAGTCCAGGCCTGAGAACTCTAGCTCAGGATTAAATCTACTATTTGTGAAATAGTAGTTTACAACCCGTGTCTTTTCTTCAGAAGAGCACGTCAACTTCTAACAGAGGATCGCAGTGGCGATTTGCTTGGAATTGTCCAAGCGACTTCTTCGACTCTTGCACAAGAATCCTAACTGAGAGATGCTGAGCACTCGAGACTTAGGAGGCTTGTGGCTAGTAGATGGGAAGGGTATGGCTTATTGAGCTTGTAGGAGAGAAGAGAAGAGAAGATTGAGTGAATTGAAATGAGAGAATTCATGCCCTATTTATAGTGTTTTTAGAGGCAGAATTCGGCCAAAATTCGGGTAGAAAAATTCAAAAATTTGGCCGTTGGACAGCTAGCAACCAGCTAACCCTAAAATTAGGGTTCCTGATTTCTAGGGGACAGAGTTCGGCCCGAACTCTGTGTGGAGGCAGAGTTCGGCCCGAACTCTGTCTCCAGAGCACAGAGTGGTCCTAAGTGGGACTTGTGGGCAATTTTTGTTTTGGTGGAGCTTGGGATTTTGGGTAGGCTTATAGACTAAGTTCCAAGAGCTCAGCATAACTCAGAGTACATATTTCTAGACTCAATAAAATGTAAAAGTACAGACTCGAAAATACACTGAGAGTCGGAAACTGAGCTGTTGTCTGTCCTGAACTGAATGTAGACGTCGTGTGTCGTATTGAATTTATACAGATATTATTTAGTCAATGTAGTCAATATTTGGTTGACTGTGACTTTGTGTCAACAATCTCCCCCATATTGATAATTGACAAAATAATAAATGTATATTTCAATATTCATACCTGGACACAGTTGGTTAAAACACAGCTCCCCCATAAACAATGCCGAGCTAGAATAAGATAGCTCCCCCGTAATCAGTAAACGGTGCCGAGCTAGAATCAATAGCTCTCCCCCGTAAATAATGCATAGAACCTGTGGCCTGATAAAAATATTTTCCCAAAAGCAAACACAAGCACAGACAGATATACATATTTCTCCCCCTTTTGGCAGTTAGCAATATAAAGGATCATATAGACTGCATAAGGAAAAGCATGGAAATAGCAGTATAGACAATGAAAAATAATCCAACCACACCAAGCAGAGAAGAAACAGGATAATACTAATAAAACAAGTCACTGACATAAAGTAGAACTACGAAAAATAGCATAAAATGTTATCCACCAACCAGCACATCATCAGGGTTTGAAGACATAAATCCAGTACATAAATCCATAACAAACTAAAATAACTAAAAATCAAAAGACAACTAAGACCATCAGCAGTGGCAGCAGCATATCAAGCCAGTCTCCATCATGGAGCACGAGAAGGTCCTGGAACATCTGAAGGACCATGGAATGAGCGACGAGGGTCCACAAAAGCATCATCAGGATCCATATACCTCATGACCCACGGATCGTCTATACGATGACCCGCGCGATCTGGATCCTGCTCAATAGGCACATGCAGATCAGGATGACGAGCAAGCGAATACCGCATATCATGCAGAGAGTTCCCAAGGGCATTGATCTGCAAGGTGGTACGGTAATCCTGCTGCGTCCAGCGATCATCCTCAACAGCAAAGCGATCGCGAAGCATAGTCTGAAGAGACTCAAGAGTGGCAGGAGGAGGAGGTGCATCCTGACCAAGAGGAGGGGTGTCAGGCTCCTCATCAGCAGAGTGCTCAGATGACTCAGAAGCAGCGACAGGCTGAAGGCGTCGTGTTTTGGATAGAAAGGCAGGTGCAGGCAGGAACGGACAATCATCAAGTGGTATATGAAAAGCACGAAAGATCAAAGGAAGATTCAGAGGATAAACCAAAGCTCGTGGTTTCCTCCTACAGTGAATCATCCAGTCCATCATGGTACGTGGAAGATTGAAAGAAATTCTAAAATGAAGATGATAAAGAGCAGATATTTCAAGATAAGTGATGTCATCATGGGAACCTGTTTTGGGTAGAATAGTGTTAGAAATAATCCAATGAAGGTCAGAAAAATATGGGTTGAGATATTTAGCCGTGAGCTTGCGAGGACGTGTGTATGGAGTACACAAATCGTCCTTGAAGCTCTCAAGGGAAATTCCGTCGGGAAAACGGAACGAGCGAGCGTCAACTAGCTTTTCCCAAGAATTGGGCTCTAGAAGATCAAGATATTCGGCTAAGTCAAAGTCATCAAAAGATATATTGATACCTGCAACTCGTGAATAAATATGAAGGTCATCAAAGGTTAAGTTGCAGTAGAACATTTGAACGGCATGACGATAGATAGCAGAAGTTGTGGTAACTAGTTCATCAAGATAGAGATCATGGAATAAAGAATCATATTGAGAGAATATGGAGAAATTAATAGGATGTCCTGTGAATACCTGACGATTCCGAAAGTCACTAAACCAGTTGTTTGATGCATCTTGTGAGACAAAAAGTCTGTTGTCATAGGTGGAAGGATTATGAGGACGTGGTGGATTGAACAAGGGATGAGGTGGTTGAAGTTGTTCAATGATTTGTTCAATTGATGGAGGAGAATCCGAAGAGAAAATACTTTTAACTCGAATTCTCTTCCCACGATTGAACAAGCAAGGAGCCATTAAAAGATTTTAACTAGAAGATAGAAAATAGGAATGGTACCTCAAATAAGTAATGAACAATGGAAGAGAATGGAGAGAAACCCCTTTTTCTTGATTTTGAGAAGCAATGGAGCACTCTAGATCAAAAACTAGGGTTAGGGTTTCAAGGAAAGAGTTTGTATAGGTGAGAAAGGTGGTAATAGTGAAGAAGAGAGATGGAATCCCGACAAAAAGTAGGGCTTTGTCTTTGGTCGGGTGAAAAATTGACCATTGGATTAGAATTGATCCAACGGCAGAGCCAGATCCCGACCCTGGAACCTAAGAACCGAACTCGGCCCGAACTCTGATAGGGGCAGAGTTCGGCCCGAGTTCTGGATCAATGGTCCAGAACTGAAAACAGGCAAAGAACATGAAGAAAATGTTTAAGAGTTAAACAAAAGGTAGTTGAGGTCAACAAAGAGTGTTGAATTTAAAAATAGATAGAGAGGTACTCAGAAAACAGAATGAACTTTAGAAAATCTCAATTAGGCAATATTAAATCAAAAATGAGCCATATAATAAATAAGGACATATACTGTGGTTCAATAGTCCAAATTTGCCATGGGTTAGCTGCAGGGGCCGGATCCCAGCTAGCGGTAGTCCTGAGGACTAGTGCACCGTGTCGCTTAGGCTTTTACGCCTTGTTGTCAGAAGGACCCTTTCAGCTTGTACCCATACCAAATTCTTCGAAAAGGAATCATAATATACTCGATATTTACGCAGGTGAGTTTCAATTTATAACTGCTTCATCTAAAATTCCAAGTTCACGACAAAGAAAATTGAAGCGCTCTTCGGATAGTGGCTTAGTAAAGAAATCTGCCAGCTGATGATCAGTGTCAATAAATTCTAAGTTAATCGTGCCATTTTGCTGATGATCACGCAAAAAGTGGTGTCTGATCTCAATGTGTTTAGTGCGTGAGTGGCAGACAGGGTTCTTAGTCAAATTGATTGTACTAGTATTGTCACAGAATATAGGAATATGCATGAAAGATAACTTATAGTCTTCAAGGGTTTGCTTCATCCACAGAATTTGTGCACAACAACGCCCAGCTGCTATGTATTCAGCTTCTGTTGTGGATAGTGCAACAGAGTTCTGCTTCTTGCTAAACCATGAGACTAAAGCCTTTCCTAATAAATGACACGTGCCGCTCGTACTTTTACGGTCGACCTTGCATCCAGCAAAGTCAGCATCAGAGTAACCGATGAGGTCAAATGATGTTGACTTGGGATACCATAGGCCCACTGTAACCGTACCCTTAAGGTATCGAAAGATACGCTTAACCGCGGTCATGTGAGATTCCTTAGGATTTGCTTGATATCTAGCACATAGGCAAACACTAAACATGATATCGGGGCGACTAGCAGTTAAATAAAGTAAGCTGTCTATCATACCTCGATATTTACGTTGATCAACGGGTTTGCCGCTCTCATCTGGTTCGAGTTTGGTTGAAGTAGCCATTGGAGTGCTGATTGGTTTGATGTTGTCAAGATCGAACTTCTTCAGCATGTCCTTGGTATACTTCGATTGACAGATGAAAGTTCCATTTGCCAGTTGTTTTACTTGCAGACCAAGAAAGTAGTTGAGCTCTCCCATCATGCTCATCTCAAATTCCGTCTGCATACACTTGGCAAATTCTTGACAAAAAGTTTCATCAGTAGACCCAAAAATAATATCATCAACATAAATCTGAATTAATAAAATAGTGTCTTTGAAAGATTTTATAAACAGTGTAGTGTCAATTTTCCCTTTTGAAAAACCTTTCTCAAGCAAGAAACTGCTTAGCCTTTCATACCAAGCTCTGGGGGCTTGTTTAAGGCCATAAAGCGCTTTCTTCAGCTTGAACACGTGGTCGGGAATGTTTCACATAAACTTCCTCCTTAATAAAACCATTCAGGAAAGCACTTTTCACATCCATTTGAAATAATTTAAAGTTTTGAAAATTAGCAAAAGCACAGAGCATCCGAATGGATTCTAGTCTAGCAACAGGAGCATACGTCTCATCGTAGTCGATACCTTCCTCTTGGTTGTATCCTTGAGCTACTAGACGAGCTTTGTTACGTGTGACTGAACCATCTTCATTTACTTTGTTTCTAAAAACCCATTTAGTACCAATTATTGAGTGATTAACCGGTCTAGGAACGAGTTCCCATACTTGGCTTCTTTCGAATTGGTTGAGTTCTTCTTGCATAGCAGAAATCCAAAATTCATCATTAAAAGCTTCAGAAATGTTTTAGGCTCTACTTGTGAAATGAAGGCAGTGCTAGCAACGGAGTCTCTTAGTGATGATCTAGTAGTTACTCCACGTGAAACTTCTCCTATAACTAAATTTTCTGGATGAGAAGGTTTGAAAGAGAATTTCTTAGGCAAACCCTCCAGAGAATTAGTTTCGGTTGAAGTATTCATTGGAGTAGAAGTTGATGGCTCAACGTCATCATCAAGAGTACTTACTGCACTGTTGTCTTCATCAAAAGTCACATTTGTTGACTCTTCCACAATAAGTGAGCATTTATTGAAAACTCTATATCCCTTACTCTTGGCGGCATAACCAAGAAAGATACCATCGTCAGCTTTGGCATCAAATTTGCCTAGGTTGTCTTTGGTGTTAAGGATAAAACATCTACAGCCAAAAACTTTAAAATAAGAAACATTGGGGGTTCTCCCAAACCAAAGCTCATAGGGTATTTTCTTCGTAATGGGACGAATAAGCACCCTATTCAAAATGTGGCATGCTGTACTTACAGCCTCTGTCCAAAAATATTTCGGAAGAGAAAATTTATTCAACATGACTCTAGCCATATCGCCAAGAGTCCTATTCTTCCGCTCCACAACACCATTTTGTTGAGGAGTTCTAGGACAAGAAAATTCATGATCAAAACCATTTGTATTACAAAAACTTTCAAAATCATAATTTACGAATTCGCCTCCATGATCACTTCGGATTCGAGTAATCATGTAGCCTTTTTCGTTTTGAACTTTCTTTACAAAAATTTTGAAAGCAGAAATAGCATCGCTCTTATTAGCGAGAAAGAAAACCCATGTAAATCTCGAAAAATCATCAACAATAACAAATGCATAAAGTTTGCCTCCAAGGCTAGCTATTCTACTAGGACCAAATAAATCCATATGAAGTAGTTGCAAGGGTCTAGTAGTACTTACAGAGTTGATAGAATGAAATGAGGATTTAGTTGCCTTGTTTAGTTCACATTCGGCACATACCGTGTCCTTTTTGAATGTGATGTCAGGCAATCCTCTCACTAGCTTCTTGGTAGAAAGCCTGGATATAGTATCCATGTTGGCATGACCAAGACGCTGGTGCCAAAGTAGTCGTTCGTCTTTGTGGGCATATAGACATCTACCTGTATTGTTAGTATTTATAGAAAGATAGAAAATATAGATGTTGTCCTCTCTTTTCTCTTCAAAAGCAATGTCTCCTGTTGACCTATCATAGATGTAGCAACTGTTTTGTCCAAAGTTAATATCATATCCATGATCAGCAAGATGACTAATGCTGAGCAGGTTATGCTTTAACTCGGTCACTAGGCAGACATCCTTTATTACAGGAGAAGGAGGATGACCAATGATACCATTACCTATAATGTGCCCTTTGAGATTGTTACCGAAGGATACGTATCCTTCTCTCTTCATCGATAGTGATGCAAAAAGATTTGCGTCTCCCGTCATATGTCGCGAGCATCCACTATCGAGAATCCACTTACTTTCAGTTGAGGAGGGAAGGTCCACCTACATCAAGAGTAGATGTGACCTTTGGTACCCGAATTCTTGAGGGTCCTGAAAAGTTAGTCTTTGGGAACCAAGCATATATCCTTTTATCTACAAGTCTTCTAACTCTGCACTGTGGTGAGATGTGTCCATGTAATCCACAATAAGTACAGATAGCATTCTTATTTATACTAGGAGCATGAGAATAATATCTATAAGCAACAGGATGAGGATGGACATGATGTGAAGAGTTAGCATGGTGAAGATGATTATGCATGGAATATGTGGCATATTGATGGTGTCTATGAGGCATAGAATGATGGTATTGTCTATGATGTGTGACATGCTGATATTGTCTAGATGGCATGGCATGATGATTTTGTCTATATGGTATATGAGGATCTTGTCTATATGGCATTGCATGATGATTTTGTCTATATGGCATGGCATGATGCTTTTTATGTGTGGAGTGATGTTGATTGTGTCTTTGTGCATGATGAGTGTGTACTGAGTGAGAATTGTTCTTACGTGCACGTGGTTTGTGAAAGTTTGTGTATATAAATGCATGGTTATGTGCTGCATGAGATTGACGTGGTTGACTAGCATGAGTGGTGTTGTGCCCATGTGATTGGGTTTGAGGTTGAACAACCTGTTTACCCAATTTGGTTTCTAATCTTTTAGAAACAGCTTGCAGTTCATCAACCTTAATATTTAAGCCATAAATCTTAGTCATGGAAATCTTGTGTCTACTCTTTTCTTCAGCCAGCAACATGTTGAGAGTAGTGATTTCTTGAGTTTGTTTCTCAATACGTGCTTCAGCATCATGTAAGCTTAATTTAAGCTTGGATTCTTCATCAGTGTCATTTGTGGGTGATGTGTTTCTAACATTATCAAGAAGTAAAGAAATTCTTTGTATCTCATCTTCTAGACTTTTGATTTTGTCCTTGGCATGTTTATATTTACCGATGACCTTTTTATGATCATCGAGTAAATCAGTAAAAGCATCGCCAAGTTCATCAAAAGAGAAGTCATCCAGAGTTTCGTTAGATACCTTGTTGGAAGTTGCCATCAGGCACACATTTGCTGTATCTTGAGGGGAGTCCTTTTCTTCCTCAGAGTCGCTCGCTTCACTTTCATGCCAGATACCTGTGTTGGCATATTTCTTTGATGAGTTCCTTTTGTATGGCTTCTCATAGCGGTTGCTCTTCTTCAGGAATGGGCAGTCTTTTCGGACATGTCCAGTTTTCTTGCAACCGTAACAAGTTGGTTCTTCTTCATAGTCTTCTTGAGATTCCTTCTTCCTTCGATTGAAGCGAAGGAATTTCCTGAAGTTGCGAACCATGAGAGCTTGGTCTTCATCATCAGAATTATCTTCTTCGATCTCATCATGATTAGCTCTTCGTTGATGAGCTTTAAGTGCGATCTCCCTGGTCTTCGGAGCAGGCTCTTCGAAGTCCTTGAGGTCAAGCTCGTGAGTCATAAGCTTACCCATCAAGGTCTCCATTGACATTGTTGTGAGATCATTTCCTTCTATGATGGCTGTCACCTTAGGGTTCCAAATATTTGGTAGCCCTCTGAGTAGCTTACGAATCTTCTCGTGGTTTGAGTACTGCTTTCCAAGCGAAGATAGAGGATTGATGATGTCGAGGAATCTTGTGATCATTTGAGTGATCGTCTCACTTGGCTTCATCTTGAAAGCTTCGTATTCTTGAGTGAGACGGCTTATTTTAGATTCCTTGACCTGTGTGGTTCCTTCATGCGTCACTTCTAGAAGTCTCCATACTTCATGAGCAGTGGTGCATGTAGAGACCCTATTGAACTCATTCCTGTCTATAGCACAGAATAAAGCATTAATAGCCCTAGCATCTAGACTTGCCTGTTTTTTCTCCTCGACAGAATATTTGTCGTGTGGTTTCTCAATGAGGTCACCATCGACAACTATTCTGGCGGGCTTTTTGTAACCGTCAGTGACGACAGTCCACAGGTCAAAGTCTAGAGACTTAAGATAGAAGCTCATCCTTGTTTTCCAATATGTGTAGTTAGTCCCATCAAATAGGGGAGACCTATGAGTGGACTGACCTTCACCATGATTGGAAATCAAGGATTGTGTGGTTGCCATGGATCAGCTCTTAGGATGTTAGTCCTTGTAAAGAGAACAGAGCTCTGATACCAATTGAAGAACAGTTTGGCAACTCTAGAAGGGGGGTGAATAGAGTTTATATAGAAAAATAGCCAATTAAAAATAACTCTTTCACCAACAATAAATAATCAGAGTAAAGTGCGGAAAATAAATGAAGAGCAGAAGAGCATACGCAAACACAGCGATTTTAACCTGGTTTCCCTCGTGGAGGACTAGTCCAGGCCTGAGAACTCTAGCTCAGGATTAAATCCACTATTTGTGAAATAGTAGTTTACAACCCGTACCTTTTCTTCAGAAGAGCACGTCAACTTCTAACAGAGGATCGCAGTGGCGATTTGCTTGGAATTGTCCAAGCGACTTCTTCGACTCTTGCACAAGAATCCTAACTGAGAGATGCTGAGCACTCGAGACTTAGGAGGCTTGTGGCTAGTAGATGGGAAGGGTATGGCTTATTGAGCTTGTAGGAGAGAAGAGAAAAGAAGATTGAGTGAATTGAAATGAGAGAATTCATGCCCTATTTATAGTGTTTTTAGAGGCAGAATTCGGCCAGAATTCGGGTAGAAAAATTCAAAAATTTGGCCGTTGGACAGCTAGCAACCAGCTAACCCTAAAATTAGGGTTCCTGATTTCTAGGGGACAGAGTTCGGCCCGAACTCTGTGTGGAGGCAGAGTTCGGCCCGAACTCTGTCTCCAGAGCACAGAGTGGTCCTAAGTGGGACTTGTGGGCAATTTTGTTTTGGTGGAGCTTGGGATTTTGGGTAGGCTTATAGACTAAGTTCCAAGAGCTCAGCATAACTCAGAGTACATATTTCTAGACTCAATAAAATATAAAAGTACAGACTCGAAAATACACTGAGAGTCGAAAACTGAGCTGTTGTCTGTCCTGAACTGAATGCAGACGTCGTGTGTCGTATTGAATTTATACAGATATTATTTAGTCAATGTAGTCAATATTTGGTTGACTGTGACTTTGTGTCAACATGAGGTGCATGACGTGTTCCATGTATCCCAATTACGACGGTATATCCCAGACCCGAGCCACATCCTAGATCATTCGGAATTGGTTGTTGGTACCAACCTTTCGTATGAGGAGAGGCCCGTGTCTATATTGGACCGGAGAGAGAAGACGCTCAAGAATAAGACTATAAAGTTAGTCCGAGTTGCTTGGGGTCATCACTCTTTGGGTGAGTCAACGTGGGAGCGTGAGGACGACATCCGATCGCGATATCCCTACCTGTTTGACTCGTGAGGTATAATGTCTTTCTTATGCCTCATGCCTTCGATTCCTTGCTTGCATGATTGATTGATTGCCTAGTATAGCATGCTTGTTATTAGTATAGCTTGTTCTTGCCCCTCTAGTCCCTTGATTAAATTTCGAGGACGGAATTCTTTTAAGGTGGGTAGAGTTGTAATGCCTGTGGTTCGTATTACGTATTTTGGAAATACGTGTACGTATTTTCTTGTATTGTTCCTCGTTAGTTTTTTTGGCTTGGTTTAACTCTCGGTTTGGGTTGGCTTGGTTTGGCCGGCTGGTTGCTTGGTCCATCATGGACCAAGGTGAACCCCCTACCTACCACAACCCATGATATTTATTTCTCCACCAACCTTCTCTCTCCTCCATAACTCTCATTTATTTCTTCTTCTTCTTCTTCTTCTTCTTCTTCTTCTTCTTCTTCTTCTTCTTCTTCTTCTTCACAACTCCCCAACCCTTAGGCAAGTGCAACTTGCTTCCACAAGAGAACTCATTTTTATGGTTCCATTAGCTTCTTCTCATGATTCTAAGGCTCATTAGAACTTGTCATTTTCCATTTTGAGGCTTTGATTCTTGTAGATCTACAATTTAGTATTTTTGGATTTTGGTGGTTTTGATCTATCAAACTCCTTTGTTTTCAAGTTTTGATGGTTCCGTGTTGTAGAGAATTTCATTCTACCCAATTTTGACCTTTGGAAAGTTGGATTCGGACTTGTTTTGACCAAGTTATGAGCATTTGGAGTTTTGGGTTCCATCCATGGAGTTCTTGCTGTTTTTGCTGTTCATGCCCTTTGGAGAAGACAGTGAGCAGTGTGCTAGCTTTTTAGCATACGCTGACTTTCGTACGCTGCTCTTTAGCGAGCGTACGCTGACTTTCGTACGCTGCTCTTTAGCGAGCGTACGATAACTTTCGTACACTGCTCTTTAGCGAGCGTACGCTGACTTTCGTACGCTGCTCTTTAGCGAGCGTACGCTAGCCTTGGTACGCTGCCTGTTGGCGGCGTGTCTTTTGGTACGCTAGCTCGAGCGTACGCTGCCTTGAGCGTACGCTAGCGAGAGCGTGCCCTAGACCATTTCGTACGCTAGCTCAAGCGTACGCTGACTTGAGCGTACGCTAGCTTGAGCGTACGCTGACCTGTAGCTCGAGCGTGCCCTTGTGTACGCTGACCCTTGCGTACGCTTCCCATTGGAGGTGTATGGACCCTTGGTACGGTAGCTTAAGCAAGCAAGGCGTACGCTGGCTTTGAGCGTACGCTAGCTCGAGCGTACGCTGGCTTGAGCGTACGCTAGCCTATCTTGTCACCCTGGTTCAACCCGAGAGCTTGTGACCCCCATACGCTGCCTTTTGGGAGAGTATGCTTACCTGAGCGTATGCCTACCTAAGCGTATGGCCTTTGGCAGACTTGATCTTATATCAGCATGTCAGTTTGGTTTTATTTTCCTTATCCTGGATCTTCTATAGCCCTGTATATTGATATTTTTTTTAATATTTTACGCCTATTTTATATCCTTACGCCTTTTGACCTGAACTTGATAATTCCCGAATTTACTAGATATGTTTGGAATTGATAATTGAGCACGACCTGACAGTGACCCGTAGTGGTGCACTCCTGACATGACTAACCTGACACGATAGTGACCCGTAGTGGTGCACTCCTGACATGAGTAACCTGACATGACCAGATGGTGGCCCGTCGTGGCGCACTCCTGACTAGTACACTTGACCTGATAACCTGACATGTTATATCTTGATAAGCTGTTGTAACGGCTACTTGACATGACATGACCTGTATAAAAAATCCCGACACCGTGGGCGATTGTGCTTGTACAAATAAACCAGTCCTGTCTTGCATCATGTCTAGGATGGAACTCCTGAGTACCACGGTCAGGAGTACCTATTGAAATGAACTAAGGACTAATAACTAGATTATTACATTAGTCATGAAGAGATTTCCCAGCTACAGGCAATCCCGTTACCTGGGCGTGCCTGGGATCTGTAGCCTGCCGTCGAGTAGGGCACATTTCCAGCACACTGTCATGTGTTGCACCCTTCAAGCTACTTAAGGGTACATGCGTTTCCTGGACGATGTACCCACCTGAATTCAACCCTAATCTTTCGACCTGGGTAACCTGGATGGTCTGCAGGGCTTGTGGCTGTGGAATAATCTCGCTGCATCTTGTTAGTAACTAGGACTGTAATAACCCTAGTTAGTTAAAGTATCAAGCCGTAGGTCTTGCTTGGCCGTGAAATGATTGGATGGAGTCTAACAAGTCTAGTCTTGCCCTGATCTTGTTCCAGACTGTTACATGACCAGCATGCTTGTATTTATTTTCTCGATAAATGGTGAGAAACCAAGCTCCGTTCAGACGAAGGGTTACAACCCCGGTCCTTGTTTGGTTTACGGGTTGTAACCTGGCTATCTGAATAGTTCCATGGTTATCTCGTCGTATATCATCCTGGCATGTTTTCCTTATTTCCAGTTTTTACCATTTATTTATATTTCCTGTCTTTTATTATATTATTATATTCCTGTGCTGATTGCTGGTTTTAGTTCTTAAGTGAAGCTCCTTTGTGGCACTTGCTCTTTCTGGGGTCTGACCCAGCTGGTTTTGTGTGGCCAGATTTCGGAGCAGCTCCAGAGGATCTACCGACTTTCCAGCCAGATGGTGGCCACTAGACGGAACCCTGGCAACGAGTGGGTTATTTTTGGCTCTCCCACTCTATTGTAAACATTATTCTTTTGAGGCGTTTAGCCGACGAGCACCTGTTTAGCTCGATTGCACTTACTTACTGTCTGCCTATGGGCTGTAACATGATTAACAGATCCTAGGGTTGATCATGTATGACTAAACTCTTGTTAGTCCTGACATTTTGTAACGACTAGCTTCATGATCAGCTGAATATGTAATATTTAGGATGCCTTATTATTGTATATTTAATGATCATACATCTTGTAACTTTTACTTACTTGCTTTTGATTGAGACACTAGGCTTGTTCATGACCTTAAGAGACTGTTGGTTTGTAGATAAACCCTCATATATCTAGACAGCCGTGACCGTATAGTGAGGTGGGTTGCACTTCAATATACGTAGCTGGCTATATCTGCCCCCGTTCTCCAGTATTCTTGTTCTGGGGCGTGACAGCTTCCGTCAAAATCTTCTCGAAAGTGGCATCCCTGTTGCCCTTGGTCAAGGACTTGACTTCCTTGATTAGACCCTTTCGAAACCTCTGGGCCTTCGTCGCCTCGCTCAAGCCCTCTACGAATTTACTGAGGCGGCCGAACTCCCCAGCGTCTCCTCCACTGATAGGCTCCCCTGAACTAAGCTCTCGAACTGCGACTCCAAGGATCTGAGCGCTGAATCTGGAAAGAACTTCTTCTTGAAGAAGCCCTTGAACTCCTCCCAGGTCTGTCCGGCTAACCCCACCCTGGGGTCTGACTGATACCAGGTGCGAGCAAGATCTCGCATCCGGCTAGCTGCTACCTCTATCTGGAGATCTGCCGGTATCCGGGCCAGGCGGAAGATCTTCTCTATATGCTCGATCCACTCGTCAGCATATAAAATCCCTTTCGTCTCCAGGAAGTCTCTGGGGCTCATCTTCTGGAACTGCTCTATCCCAGGTGTCTTCAGCTGCTGAACTGCTGATCGAGCTGCGACTGTCGTAAGGGCCAACTCCATGCTCCTGTCCTGTCGGGCCTGCTGCTGCTGCTCCATAAACTGCTGAAAGTAGGCGAACATCTGAGCCGCGTCCATGTGTCCTGGAGGCGGCGGCTGCTGGAAAGGCACCTCTGGGATAACTGGGTCTTGCCTCCGAACTGGTGGAGGTATACCCCCTGCTGCTGGTGGATGGGCTCCTCCGAACGCAGCTGAAACGCCTACCCCAACTGGCATGACTGGGGCTGTGGTACCAGGGGCTGGCTGCTGAGTATGAGAGGTGGCAAACCTCTCATCGACGTCCCCCTGGCCCTGGTGATGTGATCTCGTCTCAACCA